>JAOTAX010014097.1:0-12545 GCA_025629825.1 Erythroxylum guanchezii
TGTTTCAAATAAGATGTCTAATTGCAAACTCTATTATGAACCATATTATAGCCATGCACACAATAAAGGGTAAAATTGCTGTTTTTCCCTTATTTGGTTTTTCCTTCTAAATCTCCAGTTTTACTTTATAGGGTGATTAACACACAAGATCTCATCTTGGGTGTTAAGACTTGATGGGTAGCTAGTCCATTAAATTACTGCCGGCAGTTTAATCACCAATCTCCCTAAAACATCTAGAGGTGATGATATCACTATTAACTCTTTATTTAAGTGAATGCTCCCTCATACATATTTTAATTAATAATTCCAACATGCAGACACTGGATTGATACTTTGTAAAAATCCATTTCGATTATATCAAAGAATTATAATGAAACACGTATGAGTTTACCACTCATCAAGATTGTGGTTCGTAATAAAAGAATGCTAAGGTGTTTGTTTTAAGATTAAAATAACAGCCTACTTTATTCTTTAAAAACATACTTGATTCCAGATCCATTTAATAGTGCCATTATCGATAGTTAACTACTATCATGTTATGAAACTCATCATTCCCTCGAAGTAAATTCTTTTACTTACACGAAGATAAATCGCAACAATACAGTCTAAACCATAATCAAACGACCAACTTGATTATTCAATTGTGAATCAACTAATTTAGATTCTAATAATATACATGTTTCCTATACATCTCCATGTATATGTATATTATTTACATAAGAATCTCGGTACCTTATGACTAGATATATAATGCTCATACAAATAAAACCAAACTCTTTTGTTTTACTAACAATAAATATTTTCATTACAAAAGTAATTGGAAGAAGAATAAGTTATATGTAAATACACTTGCTTTCCAAGGCACTATATTTACATAACTCCAACATTTTTCTCCATATCTTGAAAAGGTGAAGAGGTTGGATTAATGTATAGCTCAGATTGATTCTCCTCAAGCTTCCTCTTGGCAGTGCTTATTAAATGATGAGTGTTACTTACATTACATAAGAACAATTTCTTCATTTCCTGCTTAATCAATATGATATTTCTTGTAAAGATGAATTGTTTGGTTCCTTTAATTTCTAGACTTATTCCACTGCGTAAGGCTTCTTGAAGGCCTACAAAATTAAACAAGAAGTTTTTGAACTTGAAAAGCATTTTAAGACCTTTAGAGTTTTTTTTGGTAAAAATAATAGACTTATCTGACAGCTTACTGTTTTCAAACAATGTATAGCTAAAAGGAAAGGATTGAAGCCAAACTTGATTCCCTAATCATCTATCAAGCTTTTTCCTAATAAAGAACTCATCATTTTGATTGTTTTTCAAGGTGAAAAAGCACCCACTTGAAGGAAGATCCATAACCTGTGTATCTTTCAAGCACTTTATGAGGTCAAGAAAAGACATGCCTACTGATGTCTCACCTTTAACTTCATCAAGACTGATGATTGAGTTAAATTCCCTGCAATCAACTAAGATGTTCTACTGTTTTATGTAACCTCTTTGAGAGTGTTCCACAATGCATATCTTTGACATAAAATGTTATGAGCATAAATGCAAGATATGTGAACCATAGTGCTTGTCATCTTATCCTCTACCTTCATGTGCCTTATTTGATCATTAGCAACTTCCACATATTCTTGAACTAGATAGTTGTCAAAGCACACTATAATTTTTTCATTGGGGTGTTGTGAATGGTTGGTGAACTGTCGCTAATTTTGAGGAGGTAGCTTGATGATATTACAATTTTCATATTTCATTCGAGTTTGTAAAATGCCGGCAATAACTGCTTTATTTTCCAAGATTTGATCCCTAATCGAAAGTTGCTTATAAGGTTCATTTGCTCCTATAACGTTCTAAGTTATAATTATCATTTATTGGATTCCCTTAAAGGGGACTATTTCTTCCTGTTAGATCTTCTCAGGCTTACTAGCTCAAAATCAATTTTGTTACCAATCACTATGCTTTCTAAGGGTTCATCATTAGAAGTGGCTATGTCATTCACTACCTCTTTCTGATTTATTTATCTTTCTACATGAGTGCAAGATTCATTCTCAGGTGTTGACTCTTTGTGAATGTTTGTTTGATTATTCTCATATGTGGTATCTTCAGCATCTTTGGATTTGGAGAAAACATTAGTATAATTGATTTCCTTTGGATTGATTTTTGTTAACTTAAGTTATCCTTTTGCCTTGAAAACTCTATCCGTAGGCTTCCATATTTTCTTCTTTCCTATACTAAGCTTGTTGGCCCCGAATTTATTTTCTTTAGTCAAGCATGATCTAAGATAATTATAAGGTTTGGATAGGTAAATTTTTAGGAGAAAATTTTTTTTCCTCTATGTTAGTAGAATTTATTTCATGGGTTAGTTAAATTAAAAGTGGTAAGAATGCACAAAGGGGTATTTTTGGAAGATCACTTAAGGTTAAAAAAGAAATAAGGTTTAAAGGAAGGGTAAACTGGACATTTAGACTCATTAAGGGCATAAAAGGATGAAGAAAGGAGTGTCTTGCTTTTTAAAAAGGGGAAAAAAACGTGAATTGAGAGAGAAGAACAAAAATAAAAGAGAAAGAAGAGAGTTTCAGTGGAGAAGAGAGAAAAGAAGAGAAAATAAGTTAGGTTTTAATTTTCCTTAGCCTTCAAGAGAGATTTTGAGGTTATTCAAGAAGGATAAAAGAAAGAGGAAGATTAGAGCTTCCTTTAGAGCCAAGAAACTCTTCATTTGGTGAAGATTCAAAGTAGGGTCTTACTTGATCTTTTGAATTTTTGGAAGGATTTTGGTTTAAGAAATTTAGAAAATGTATGGGTTTAAGTATTCTAGGGTCAATTTAGCGAATGTGTTTTCTTAGGGTTCTTAATTTGAATTCCTATTGAATGAGAATTTTGTCATTTATGAAGGAAATTAAGAAGGGGATCAAGGGAGGCAAGAGGAGCAAGAGGAAAGACATCCTTGATCCAATTTCTTAAGCAAGGAATTTAAGGTGGGTTACATTGTTTATAATTAAGTAATAAGCCATAAATATCTCTTACAAGAAATGGAATTAACTAATTTCAGCTACTTTTAAAATGTGCATTTATTGCTATTTGAATGCTTTGAAATTGTGCTATATGCTTAGTATATGTATTGTGTTATGCATTATGAAAGAAAAGATGAAAATGATTTTTGAAAGAATAGCAAGCTTATCAAATCAAGTTTCCAAAAATGTTCCATAAGGGCAAATTGCTTTCAGTTCATAAATTACATGTTATGTGGGTTTGGTGTAGTCCATTCAAGAATGTCACGTGTACGTTGACCAAGTTAAAGGCTTCTTCCGCCTGCCCGCTAGTGGCACGGAGCTCCTTCATAGACTCCCTCAAGTTTACGACTACATAAGACCATTATGTGGAAATATGTAGTGTGTCATGTTTATGGATATAGCCAAACCATTTTGATATGCTTATGTGCTCATGATAAGTTGACAAGAGTGATGCATACATAATTTGCATAAATGTGAATATTTGCAATGGAAATGATTATCTTAATGTGTTTTAATTCTTACCGGTTATAAAAATTGTAACCCACGAGCTTTACACTCACCCCCATTCTCCTCACCATATTCAAGTGATGAGCAAGATATCAAGTAGTCAAGGGTCAAGGCATCACTCCGACCTTTGTCTATTTTGTATTTGAAGTTATTTTTGTAAAACAAGGCTTCAGTTGCATTTTGAGCAAATTCTAGTTTAAGTAAACTTTGTAATTTTTGGATTACAATGTATTGTGGCTCGAAATGCCCATTAAAGTTTTTAAAATTCTTATATTTGTGATATTAATGAAATATATTGGTATTTTGTCTACGATTTTCCAAGTCTTTACATTGGATTTTTCCAGCTTTTCAAAAGGGGTAGGAATTGTGTTCTGATTTCAGGGGAAATTCTAGATTAATCTAGGTTGAATTAGACAAAGTTGTCTTCTAGAAAGTTGTAGCTTATCTTTTTAGCTTTCCGACGGTATATAGTATTAAAATTTTGAACATATGAGTCGAAAGTTATGATCTTTATAAGTGGAGATGTTCTGGAGAGTGTAGTTAGTGATTCAGAACTTTTGGTGATGTGAGGAAGACCCTGTAGACGGAAACCTTCCTTCTGGTGCACTATAGACTGAGACCTTCCTTCTGGTGCACTTTAGACTAAAACCTTCCTTCTGGTTCACTGTAGATTGAAACCTTCCTTCTGGTGCACTGCATACTAAAACACCTTCTATGCACTGTAGACTGAAACATCTTCTATGCACTGTAGACTGAAACATCTTCTATCCACTGTAGATTGAATCGTCTGGTTCAATTTTGATCCTCTAGGTGATAGAATCTATCTTCAAGGTCTTCATGAAAGTTATAGATCTAGAAGTCTTCTTTCAAACTGTATAGTAATCACCTTGATCCAACATCTATAGAGAAAGTCATCTAATTGTCCCAAATCATCTAACCTTTCGTCTAGTTTTGCCTGACCTTTCGTCTGGGATGATCTTACCCTATCGTCTGGTTCAATTTTGATCCTATAGATGACATAATCTATCATTAGTGTCTTCATGAAAGTTGTATATCTAGAAGTCCTCTTTCAAACCGTCTAAAAATGGCCTTGATCTAATATCGATAGGGAAAGTTATGCTAATTGTCCGGAGACAGGTTCAATATGATTGAGGACAAAACCTTGTTTGATTTTTTCAGCCATAACTTTGTTATTCGACCTCCTAATGAGATGATTCTTGTTTCTAAATAGACTAGAGGAATGGAAATTATCTAAAGAAATTGAATTTTAAGTCAGTCTCTAAGACTTTCAAATTCTGGATGGACGTTAAGTATAGTGTATTGTTTCAGTCTAATAACAATCTGAAAATGTTTGGTTCCTAACTTTCAGATTTCTAAATCAAATTGAATGATTTTGGTGTCATTAGAAACTTAAGACAAAGGGGGAACAAATGTTTTGAAGAAATCAATTTGTAATTCCAGTTTGAGGTTTTCCAAATTCTGTTCGGAAGTGGGAAAATTGAGTTTGTTTTTTATGTTTGATTAGTGTGAGCATGCCACCCTTGTGGGATGCACGTTCGGATGTCACTTAGGACATCGGGCATGTGACTCGCGAGGGCGGGGTCCCAACAAGGCTTTTAGGAAAAATTGACTATAACAACATCCTTAGTAGTTTGTATATACTTATTGAGCCTAATAATTGGAATTTCATCAGCTAAACTAGATAAGTCACTTACTTGGATACAAATTCTAGTGTAATTTATCCTTTGAATCTCAACTATAGCCTGATACTTGCAGATTGGTTAACTAGGAAAGCTAACCAGATGATTAAGACCAAAGGTGGCCTAGTATTTTAATGATACACCATGGATACAAATCCACATAGGAATATCCTCATGTTTAATGTCTTCTATGTTTAACCCTAATCTCCAAATTTAAAGGAGAAGTGGTTTGTTATACACGTGCTATGGACCATTTTTTAGTATCTTCTTTGCATTTTCTAAGTGAGTAAATTTGAATAAAAGTATATCATCGAGAGATGGATATTTGACAATATTTTGACACCCATATTTGATGTATTTAACTTGATCTTTGACACTTTTTTTATATATTTGGTATTTAATTCGTTTTAAGTGTGTTTATAGGTGATAATTGCCTTCACTGACTTAAAGGAGAAGAATTCGAGGGAAAACGTAACTAAAACAGTAAAAAAACAACATTTTGGAAGAAATACACGATCGTACAATTTTGCACTATCGTGTACTTTCACGATATCCGACATTTTCCAATTATGCACGTACATGTGCACGGCCATACACTCTACTGCATATGACCCAAAAATTATAGGTTATCACAACCCTAGTTGAACACTTTCACATGTTTTGATTCTTTTCTGAATGTAATTGTGTTTCTTGATTATTACGATCCAATTATCCGTTCTATTTACAATCTATTAATCTGATTTTTGCACTTTAATCTGATTTCATACCTAGCTATTGAGAAATCCTAGGTTGAATAGATCTATGATAATTGGAAATAGTTGATTGCAATTTTAGAGATAGGACAACATAAATCTTCAAGATTAGGGTCAAACCTGATAGAGGGATTTATAATACGGTAACGAAATCCTGTAAGTTTTAACCTGAGTAATTCGGTTAGAGACCTTAGGATTAGTTATTAGTAGACTCAAGGTCAGCTACTAGCATACCTTAGGAATCTCTGTGGTCCAATAAATCAATAACATAATTGTATGACAAGAAATCAATCGGTTAAGGTTAGGGGGATTTGAAGCCTATGTACTAATCATCTAATATTGATAATTAGTTTAGTGTCACCAATACCTTACTTTAATTCACATTGCTTATTTATTTTATTTGCTTAATTTTGGTTTCTTAAGTTAAAAATAATTGTCAATTCGTAGGCTAGATAATAGGACAATAGTAATTACTTGTACGTACCGTCCTTATAGGATCAACATGTATTTGCTGATACTAGCTCTAGTTACATCGTGCACTTATGGTATTTAATATTGACTATCGTGCGCTAGGTCAATCAAGTTTTTGACAAGTTGACAGGGACAGTGATGTTAGAACATTTTTTTTAATCTAGTCATTACTTTTGTTTATTTGTTTTTATTTTACTTTATTCACTTTGTTTTTGTTATTTTGGTGATTTCCTTAATTTGGGCTACACTCTAGGTTGGTTTATGACCTAGAGTAATACTGAGAATTTATTTGACGTAGATCTGGAGATAGAAATAATTGTGTGTACGAATTGTCATAGGACAAACCTTAGGAAGTTTTAACTATATCATTGAATAGAGGACTTGCAAAGTCATATGGATACCAAGGAATCATATAACATGGCAGAACAACCACGAAAGATATTTGATTATGCTAGGCTAGGCTTAAATGGCACAGAATCCAACATTATGAGACCGACTATATAAGCAAAGAATTTTGAGATCAAGCCAAGCATCATCCAGTAGTGCAATAGTCAATTTAATTCGATGGACTCAGATAAAGACCCTAACGCACACATCTCTAACTTCTTAAAGATCTACGATACATTTAAAATCAATGGAACAAATGATGACACAATCAGATTGCATCTATTTCCTTTCTCTTTGAGAAGAAAAACAAAGCACTGGCTTAACTTAATGCCACGTTTGTCATTGACCACCTAGGATCAAGTGGTGGAAAAAATTTTACTGAAATATTTTCCTCTTGTGACAACTTTGAAGCTAAGGAATGACATCTTTTCGTACTCCTAAGCTGAAGGAGAGACATTATACGATACATAGAAGAGGTTTAATGAGATGCTTCGACGATTCCCATATCATAGATTGCCTCTGTAGACGAAAATCCAAACATTTTATAACAAGGTAAGTTAGAATATGAGGCAGTCAATTGACAAAGCAACTGAAGGGACATTGAATAATAAGACGCCTGAAGTGGCCTAGAAGTTGATTAAGAATATGGCTATAAATAACTACCAATGGTGCTTAGCTAGAGCACAAATTACTAATAGACCATCTGGAGTATACAAAGTAGACGCGGTAACGAGATTGACAAGCCAAGTGGAAGCCCCAGTAAGAAGAAAAACACCATTACTATGGCTCCACAAGGAAGAGTGATGTAGTCTGAATCATTTGGGTTCGATCACCCTAGACAAGATTGTCAATCTAATCAACCCAAGCACGTAGACTATTTGGGAAACACTCTAAGGAACCAAAATAAACCTTATAGTAACACATGTAATCCGGGGTGGAGAAACAACCCTAACTTTTCATAGGGAAATCAAGGATAATAAAGGAATAACGCTCTATTGGGATTTCAAGCACAAACATCACAACTAAGGAAACATAGTATGGATGAGATGATATTGGAATTTATTCAGGATTCCAAGGGGAAAAATCAGTAAAACGAAGCATCCATACAAACCTTGGCAATAAAGGTTGATCAACTAGCCAAGTCTATAGCAGAGAGACCTAAAAAAAGCTTTTCGAGCATAATTGAAACAAATCAGAGGGAAAGGATAATGGTAATCACCGAGTCTAGTGTGAAGAAGTTCTGCGAGGAAGAAGATGAAGAGCTGACTACTGAGGGTCACTTTAAAGTGGTTAGCAAACCTACTTTGAAACTAGTCAAGGAATCTCAACCTTTTATTCTAAACCTTGTGCAAATAAAGGGAAAAGAAATGGAAGATGAGTTAGACTATGTCGTTGGTCTGTTGAAGAATTATTGGAAGAGATATCGTCAAATAAAGAGGAACAGAAGAAGTTGTAGAATGAATAGTCAAGCAAGGAGAGCTCCAACGAAGTGACAACACTACAACAGAAGCAAGCTAACCCAAGGAATTTTTATATTCCTTGTACTATTGTTATTGTCAAATTTGACAAGGCATTTGCGGACTTAGGGGCGGACATTAATTTGATGCCCTACAATTTGAGTAAGAAATTGAAAATAGATGAATTAACACTAACTAAAATGTGTGCACAAATGGCTGACAAATCACTCTACCATTCTAAGGGCATCATTAAGGATGTACCGGTTAAAATGGATAAGTTCACCTTTTTGAACAATTTCACCATCTTGGACATAGACGAGGATATAGAAATATTCATTATCCTGGGATGACCATTTTTAGCTACCGCCAAGTCTCTTATAGATGTTGATAGGGGTTAGTTAATTCTAAGAGTGGGGGATGAGAGGAGTGTCTGATGGTAAAAGAAATCCCTTTAAATTTATGAACATTATTAAGAGAAAGGAATCTTGTGAAAAGGTTGAGTAGAGTTATACTCATGAGGACCCACCCGAAAAGACACAAATTTGAAAGGATAATCCAAAGAAGAAGGCAAAAAGAAAGGTGTTAAAACGCACGGTCATGTGGCTTACTTACAGGTTATGAAACCTGTCGTTATGAAACAATTACATGAATTATTTTAACCACTGTAAGCGAAAGAAGTACATCAAGCTAGAAAGCACTGCTTGAGAGGCAGCCTAAGATTTAGGACTTTTTTTTGTTATATCACTTTTATATTTTCATTTTGTATTTATTGTTTGTTGTTTTCAATTATGTTATTTTCTTTATTTCTTTTTATGCTTTCTTTTTATTTTATTTTTGCAAAGATAAAATTGACATCGGATGGATAAAATTCAAGAAATTGTCACAATTAGGAAAGTACCAAACAACCCTCTCACTTTCATATATACTTGTATTCTATACGTTGAGGACAATGTACAATTTAAGTGTGTGGATGGGTTTATTCAATTTTTAATGATTTGCTTTAAGCTTATTATAATCCTGAATATAAATCTTGTTAACTGATATCTTGAATTGGTTGAATTTGTCCATTAATACTCTAATTTCTTGTTGAATATTGATTTAAATTGGTGTGCATGATGGTGAGAATGAAATTAGTTTTCTAGGTCATATTTTTCGTAATCACTGAAATAGTCAAGTTGAATGAAATTGCATATTATTTACACACACATAACCATTTTTGTGAGCTTTTAACCTAAAGAGAAATTTTTCAAAATTTTTAAAGCGCTTCTTATTCTTTCGTTTGTGTTATCATTACATAGTAGGATAATTCTAAAACTTGCTTTTATTATACATATTAAGACCATATTTGTGAAAATTAGAAGCATTAACATAATAAAGGGACCTATATTAACCAATTTGTTTAAGTCTATTTCTTTGAAAATGACCATACCCAAAAAATTACCTTTAGGAATAACTAAGTTAAGCCTTGCCCTCTTTCATTGATTTTACCCACATATTAACCTTTATCCTATTTTTCTTTGAAACCTTTTTATTATGTTGAACCTTGAAGGTTATTTATATTATATTTGTTGAGACTTGAAATTTATGAAAGGTCCAATATTTGTTGAATTGTGGTATTGAATGTTTATTGTAAAAAAAAAAAGAAAAAATTTATGGTACCAATAGAGTTGTGTTAAAAGGAATTATGTGCTTTGTTACTAAGTCTTGTAATGTTCTTTAAGAAAATTTCCTTCACCTTTAACCATTTTTATTAACCCATTCATACCATGCCTAGGGCCCATTACAACCTTTATAAAGACCTTTAGATTTTTGTTTCTAGTTTGAGCATTAGTGGTGGAGATGTGATTTTATTGCAAGCCTATAGTAAGAATTTTACTATGCATTGATTAGAGTTTTGACACTTTTCACCCAAAACACTCGAGTGCATTAAGTGAAATCCTGGTGAGGGTGTAAAGAGGTACGCTTTTGATTTCAATGGAATTGTTCATGTCGTTATTAATATTACTTAGGAAGTTAATTTTATGACAACTTGATTATACTTGTATGTTAATTTGATTCAATAGGATATAATGATGTATAGTATGAATGGATAGATTGAGATTGGTGATGGGCTGATGTTGAAAATTTTATAATTTCGATTATGGTTTGCTTGAGGACAAATAAAAGCTTAAGTGTGAGGATGTTTGATAGATGGATATTTGACTATATTTTGACACACATATTTGATGTATTTTGCTTGATATTTGACACTTCTGTCATATATTTAGTACTTATTTTGTGTCAAGTATATTTATAGGTGATAATTGCCTTCATGGACTTAAAGGAGAAGAATTTAGCGGAAAACGCGGTTAAAATAGGAAAAATAGCAATCTGGAAGAAATGCGTGGTCATGAGCTTTTGCACACCCATTTACTTTCACAATATTAGACATATTTTAATTATGCACGTTTATATGCACAGTTGTGCACTTGACCATGCATAACTCAAAATTTTTAGGTTTTCATATAAATTTGACATTTCGGAAGCAATTGAAGGAGGAGAGCTGCTGGCATCTTCCCAAGAAATTCAAAGGTGATTATAGAGGTGATTTGGAGCTTACGGAGTAGAAGATTCGGGATTTTTATGAAGAGATCCATTAAAAAAAGGATCCGATGTGTACATTATCAGAATACATGATAGAGAACAATCAGGGAGATTTAGAATTATGATTCTAATGTTTTCTATTATGTCTTCTATATATATGGATATAATTTTGCGATTGCTGATGTATAGCTAATTAATCTATTAGTATCTGGGTTAGATGAACCTTAGTTGAATACTTTGACATGTTTTGATTCTTTTGTAAATGTAATCGTGTTTGTTGATTATTGCGATCCAATTATCCATTCTATTTACTGTTTATTAATCTTATTTTTGTACTTTAGTTTGTTTTCATACTTAGTAATCGAGAAATCCTAGGTTAAATAAATCTAAGATAATTGGAAAGAGTTGATTACAATCCTAGCGATAAGATGACATAAATCTTCTATATTAGGGTTAAACCTATTAGAGGGATTCAAAATACAGTAATGCAATCCTATGAGTTTTAACCTGAGTAATTTGGTTAAAGACCTTAGGATTAGTTGTTAGTAGACTCAAGGTCAACTACTAGCATACCTTAGGAATTTCCTTAGTCTAATACATCAATAACATAATTGGATGTCAAGGAATCAATCAGTTAAGGTTTATAGGGATTTAAAGCCTAGGTACTAATCATCTGGTATCAGTAATTAATTTAGTGTCACCAATCCCTTCATTTAATTCACATTACTTGTTTATTTTATTTTCTTAATTTTTGTTTCTTAAGTTAAAACCAGTATCTGTAGGCTAGATAATAGGACAATAGTAATTACTTGTACCTACCATCCTCATAGGATCAACCTGAATTTGTCGGTACTAGCTATAGTGTACATGCACTTATAGTATTTAATATTGACTATCGCGCTCTAGGCCAATCAATTATCAGAATTAATAAAGACCTCTAACAAATCACGTTTTCTTCAGTTTTTGAATGCCCTTTCTTTCATAACAAGAAAGGCAACTCTTCTATCAAGAAAGAAACCAACAATGGTGGTAATCCATCTTTTTGCTATAACTTTTAGAGTGTCTAATAGAGGTGAAACTATTATATTTTCAATAACTCCACTAGGGGGACAAAAGTTGAGCTTAGCTTCTAGTTTTGATCCCACACCACTTACACCCAAGATCTCTTAATGAAGGCTCAAGATGAAGGAAATTCAGTTTGAGGGACAATTGAGGTCGAGGGATTAGCTTGGATGCTAGCATTTGAAGATGGGAAAGGCTTCATGATCTTAAAGGTTAATGTCTAAAGTACAAAGACAAAAATTAATGGATAAGAGCTGAGGACTGGTCTTAGAAAGGTAGTTTAGAGTGTTAAGTCAAAATGACTTTACGTGATTAATAATTTTGATGACTAACAAAAAGAGGATAAATGAAAAGCAGACGGAGAATAATTCAGTAAAAAAAACAGACGGAAGATATCGCAGAAAAACATATGGAAACTTAGTAAAAAGTAGACGGAATAAAAAGCAGACGGAACGAAAAACAGACGGAAGCTTAGTGAAAAGAAGACGGAATGAAAAGCAGACGAAAGCAAAAAACAGACGAAACAAAAAGCAGATGGAAGCATCAGTCTGAGTTAGTTACAGAACTCAGCTGAATAACCGTTTCTTTAAAGAATCAAGAAGCAGTTATCAAGAA
>JAOTAX010014107.1:0-12544 GCA_025629825.1 Erythroxylum guanchezii
TACACAAATGTATAACTCCCCAGGAATTTCAATTGCGCTTATATTCATCACTGTAGGAATTGGGTTCAAGCTTTCCCCAGCCCTAGGATAGGTAGTCCTCTCTGATTGCCGTTGAAGATGACTCAAGGTCTTTCTTTATCAAGATTTTCAATAAGAACATAGTAGGAAGTGGTGCTCTTTCGTCTCCGTCAGTAGGACCAGTGTTACGCGAGGTATCAAGGAAGCGAAGCAACCTCACGATCTGCCTCATCTGAATTTCTAATAAAAACAATAAGGAATAGGACTAGCTCCATTGCGAATTCCCCATTTATGTAGTCTACTAGGCTTGATTCTCCATGCGTTAGGTAATTCGCTTTCAAATTGATAGACCTTGACTATCCAAGCTCTACTTATGTTAGTACTTGTGATCGATAGAGAAGCCTTCCAATTGTAATTGGAGTAACCCGTCAGTGCCACTTCCTGTTCTCTAGCCGCGTCTAACCACTATGAGTCATTAGAAAAAGATCCAACTGAACCACCTGAAATTGAATGATTTCTCTTTCTTCGAGCAACTCCTATAGGGAAGGAAAGACCAAACAAAATCAAGGGGTCAATATTGCGGGTTTCATCTTCCATCTCTCCATTCTACCGGAGCAGGTTTCTTTCAATAAGATTCGTCGCAGACAAGAGAGATAGGAGCATTCCAAATTACTGAGTAGCAATTTTAGCTGTCCAGCTTAACCTAACCAAAGGAATAGCAAAGAACAATCGAAGAGTTCGAACCCTCATATTCGCCTAACCGATCAGCATTCTTTATTAATATGCATCATATATTGCCAGTGCCCCCTTCCCACTTCAGTGGGTGTGGGTAGCTTTTCGAGGATCACTAGTCTGGACCAGTGTAGAGGCGGGTTAAAATCCTTTTAGGCTCTAGAGAGGAATCGAATCCCCTAGCATTAGTCCTTGGGTGGATTGCTTTTCATATCCCTCTTTTTTACCAGAAGATTCGGAATTACTGGTCAAAGCATCTTAGCATACGGCATCTCCGGGCTTAGCGTTTGAGCTTGGCTTAAAAGCTCCTTTCGTCTCTTGTCTTTCTCGATGCGATTCCTCTTCTTTTTTGTCCAATTCTTCCTTCTCTTGGGGCATTATCGTTCTGCTAGTGCAGCCTCTTATTCTACTATTGATTCAACCTCCTCGGACTCGGACATTAACTTGTCGGCGGCTTCAGATGCTAATGCCTGTTATATGTCAGTTGCTTCTGTCTACGACATTCTAGCAGCCTATTCTTTCTGAATACCTTCGCCCTAGTATTCGATGCCATCTTAGCAGCTCTCTGATTCACTTCCTCAGAGCCTAGTCTCTAGCTGCCTAACAGCATATTATGATTCACTTGCCCAAGGGCTATGCGCAATCAACACAAATCGGATTCTCGAGCACCGCCTTTCGCACCTAAGACCGTATTCTCGTTAACTCCTGGGTTAGGTTAATCCCGAAGAGCTTGCATTCCATGCTTCTGATTCAAGTCCTGAAAACCTTCGTGCTAACAAGCCATTTTCTTCCGAAAGTGCCACAGTGGATTCTAGAACAGGGGTTATTCCGACAACAAGGGACTAAGGCGAACCAAGAGCACTTCTTTTGGCTGCACTCAAGGAATCGGCGATAAACAAACAGAGGAATTCGCACCGGCAAGAGAATATCTGTGTCAAACCTTCCACCAACAGGGCATTCTAACAGCCTACTCGTGCAAACAGTCAATTGCCCATCATTTGCACTGGGAATGGACATGAAAAAGGAATTGATAGATCTAGAGTCAGATGAATGTGCAACAGTCTATTTCCTCCCTCACAGCCTAGTTGTCCAATAAAATTCCTCCTTCAATAGCAGCATTCGATGCATCTCGACTTCTTCACTTTGGATTAAACCTTGTCCGATTCCATGCGGACGATACGATTTCTTTCTAACATCAGCAACCTAAAACGCGATTGACTCTATTATATGCACCCTGAAAGTCGAATCCACGGGTTCCCTCCGTCAATGTTCAGCCTAACGACTGCTCTTTAAAAGAAGCAATCTCCGCCTTCGACGAGCCCTTTCCTTTGTGAACATTTACTTGCGTTAGCCTTTCTGAAGGCGGGAAGGAAAGATAGACCAGTGCCAGCTACTGATAGGCTTACTCCTGCTCTCCTTGGCCTTGCCTTTTCCGAGAATGGCAAAAAGTATGTTTTCAAGGAAAGAAGGCAGCCCTAGAAAGTGTGATATGGTTCCCTACGTAACGGGTTCATCTATCTACTCAGGCTCGGTGATTTAGACTATATATCATAAAGGGCTAAGATGGTTGTGGAAGAGTGAGAAGAGCTATAGTAAATGTAGGTGATAAAAGCTGCCATCTCGTCCCGCTATTAATGGCAAGGGATGGAGTAAGGTGCCGTCTTTATAGATGTAGTTCCTTATGGAGTTGAGAATGTTAAGGGGCTAAAGCTGTAAGCTTCATTGAGTAAAGGAGTTTGAGAAGGGATGTAAAGGGGTTCTAGAGGAGCTAGACTGAGAGCTTTATTCCTAACTCGTTGAAGAGAGTTAAATCCTTGTCTTTGAGGTTGAGAAAAGAAGGAGTCTAAAGGTAGAAAAGGGTATGTAAGGAATTGGTAGAAGATAAGATGTGGGGTTATATTCATAGTACTTCTTGATTAGCTCCCCTAAGGGTTTTAGAGAATAAGGATGTTGATGATGGTAATAGGATTGTTATGGGGCAGGGAGGCTTCACCGACTGAGAACATCCTCTCTCAAAGCAGTTTCTGTAATACCAGTTGGATAAAGGAGGTTGATGGAAGGCCAGCTAGTACATCCTGCTAGTTCTCTTCCTGTCAGTCAGTGAAGGTGAAGGCCAGTGATATTCACTCTTGTCTTTGTCTTCCTGTTGGTAGCTGCTGTTAGTAGAAGAAGTACGGATGGAGTGCCATTCTTTTCTTCAACGCGAGTCAGTACCTCCCCTTTCGTTATCTTATCTAAGGTTTGCAGTGCTTGCACGGAGTGGCGACTAAAAAAGGAGGAGATTCTAAAAATAACTTTAAGAGCTGCAAGAGAGCACTTACCACTGCCGGGCAGATCACTCTTCTACCAAAAAAGAGGAAGGTTAAGTTAGTTCAAGTGTGAAAGCGGCAGGATACCCCTCGACTTATGTTTATGATACAGAAAGAAAAGCCTCTCAGAGGCCAACTCTCCGTAGGCAAAAACTAGAGTTGAGGCGGTAGGCAGCAGAGCGAAAGTGTTTTGGGTTTAGATATCCGGGAGCTTAGGAAATTGGGTACTCAACCGAAGGTAGGGACCTTCCAACTGATTGACTAACGGGGTTAGGAGTGAAACGAGAAAGGAACAAGGTGGAAACAAACTTCCCGACCTTTAGAAGGGGTAAGCCCGAAGGAGAATCAGTTTCCAGTTCCTATTGATCCGGGGATAGGAGTTATGAAGCTAACTCGACTTAGGAAAGGAAGAAACCGGCTCTTAAGTTTAGGAGGAAAAGAGCTCTAGAAGAGGAGTGTAAAACAGAGATTCCATCGAAACCGGAGAATAAGCTGCAAGAGAATCAGCAGCAAGGCCGAAGGGATAGGGTAGTTAGCCCGACTCAGAAGCAGCAGAGGCAGAGGCAGAGGAAGCAGAAGCAGCTAGCACTAGCAGAGAAAGAGAAAGTGAAACTGAAAGAGATATCGACTAAAAGGTTCGTAGATCGACTGTAAGAAGAGGAGCGAAGCAACTTCTTTGAACCGCTTTTTCCGATCCCCAGCTTGAAGTTCACCTTAGGTTTCTGTTCCGCGAAGAAAGATTGAAAAGAGAACTAGCTCGACCGGGAGAGGACCTAGAAGCAGGTACAGTCCATTTAAGCGCAAGATACTACCTAACGTTGGAGGACATAGGCGGAGCTGTGTCTTTCGGGGTTTATCGTCAATAAGGTAAGATTGGTTTCAACTAGCATATGGGCACGGTTGAGCACCGAGTCCTTAGCAATGGACTGTCCAGTGTGTAGGAGAAGGATGTTGTCGACGCTTATTGCTCGTGACGACCCCGCCGCCACGTAAGGTTTTTTCCTCTGACAGAAGTTCGCGGGCTGCTGAAGGAAACTAACCAAACCAAGCGCCTTTCGAAGCGATCTGGTACGACAATTTATAGGGCTTCTCATAAATGTTCAGTCAGGCCTAGCCTAGATCGAAAGGTTGCCCCAGCCGGCAGTGATCCAAATCATCATCAACGATGATTCGAAATCATATGTCAATTCCTACAGAGCAGGGGGTGCTTGCCCCGTTGATTACAGGGGGGCATACATCCTAAGTCGGGTCATCCTGAGCCAATGCCAAAAGTTTTTTATGGTCGAAACACTCGACCCTCAAGCTACTAATCCGACCTGGTCCCGTCCCATACATTAAGGGAAACCCAGTTTTTGAGCTGACGCTTGATTAAGGACAGGTAGCTCTAAAGGTTATTACCGTACTGCCTCAATCACCTCCTTGAAAGGGTCTCATCCTCCTCCTCATCAAAGTAGCTTTGAAGATAGGCACCCTTTCCCTATGGGAAGTTTCAAAGTTTAAAGCGATAGCAAAGACAAGCAAGCCGTATAAGGGCAAACAGCTCGTATAGCAAGCCTACTTTTATAGCCCTTTTGTTCGGGGTCTTACAAAGGTCATAAAATGGCAATTCTTCACCTTCACGCCCATTTGGAAGATGTTCCAGTGTCGAATAGAAGCCAGGGCAAGAAGAGTTATAACAGTCTCCAAATAGTCAATGCCATATTCTTGGTTGTAACCTTTAGCAAGCTTTGTAACGATCCAAACTACCGTCTGATTTCAACTTAACAGAGTCTACCCACTTGCTGCCAATCAGCTGTTTGCCAGGTGGTAGAGGAACAAGGTCCCATGTATGGTTTTCTTTAAATAGCATCTAACTCCTCAACCATGGCATCTTTCCAACATTCCGGGAATCCTGGCGGTTTCCTTATTTCCCTCGTAGATTGGGATTAAGCAATTCATAGATTTGGAAAAAGCCGAAAGGTTATTTCAATCTGATAGCTGGAATTGGCATTTCCACGCGCAACTCGCTCAAAGGGAATTTCCTTATTTTGATTTAACGAGTAGAATTTGGTACATGCTTCTCAGAAGAAATGAAAATGTTATTTGAAAATTGTTAGCTAGGAAAGGGAACTACTGAATGAGACTTTTGTGCTCCTACTGGTTTGATTCTTCCTTCTTATGAGCCCTCTGGAGTATCTTACAGGATTGGATGATCCGGGTATCTCTCTCATTGCTTTCAAGCTCATTCCGAAGCTGAGACAAACCATTAGTGGGCGTGCCGCTTAAACATCCTTAACCTCTTTTTATTCAAGTCTATAGATTGGGACTCTCGGTGAATATATGCAATCGTAGTATAGTATACCCTCTCCATCATAGAAGGCATCTTCCTGTTCATAAATGCTCGTTTCGACCACCCCAGACGAAAGATTATGCTTTTAAGTGTAGAATGCCCTTTGCAGAGTCTACCGATAGCTTCAAGGAGCACCCCTCATCCAAGGTTTGCCGACAGTTGGCCATAAAAACCTTCCTAAGTCTAGAGTAGTCGTGACACACAATAGATTGCTGAAACATTCTCATTCTCTACTTTCTCGTCTTGAGCCCGCCTTGCCGGATTATTCAACCGGATCTCTATAGAGAATCTATCATTCGAAATGAATCTCCTTTTTCGAAGGAAAAGTTCCCGTCTACCTTGATTCTTAGAGACCGGTTGAGACCTTCTTTCCAGCCCAGCTGTGGCTTCTTTCCCCACCAACATGTGCTATCGCTTTTAATGAATTGAATGAAAAAGCGGAGGATGATTCTCCATCCAGCGGATGCTACTGAGGAATCGGGAAGACTTCTACCTACGGACGTGGGGGATTTTGCTCTAGGAAGCGAGAATTCCTGGTTATTGGGTCAGCCGAAATGCGATCGATCGGCTCAACCGGATCAGGGACTGACGTCGAACCAGAAGGGGCAATGGCAGCAGCAGAATCGGAAAACGCATCGCGCCACACGCGCAGCCTCAGCAGCCACACAACTTATGTAACAGTTAGCAAATGAAGTTGAGTATCCCGCAAGTACAAAATTGAATATTCAATGATGAGATGCTGAATTGTGTGCGCACCACCATTTTACAATAAAGAATGGTCGAGGAACTATGGTTGAGCGCTTACTTCGATCCATCTATATACACATCGTTCTACTACATAACCTACATAACCGAGTTCATCTCATCATAGCTTCGGAAAGGATAAGAACAAGGGAAGTCATCGATCGGAACTGGCTTTTCAATTTCTTTGATTTATCTGTGTTGAATTGGATTCCAATTCTAGCTATATGAGACTGACTAGGACATCTTTTACTGATTGGATGCTAGCACAATCAATAGACTTTGACTTTGGACTCACCTTCGATTTCTATTCCACTAATCGAAAGAAAAAACCGAGTGTACTTCAAGGAAGTTGTTAAAAGAAAAGAAAGGATCACAAGAGAAGGTCCAACAAGCATTAAGAGAAAGACCTTTCGCTAACGTAAACAAGACATGCTTATTTTCTTTAAAAAAAGATAAATGAAATGAAGTTATTATTCCAGTGGATCGCAGATCGGAGAAAGTTGACCAAGGATTGGGTCTGTGTTCTGCTAGTATCCTGTCTTGACTTGACCAGTGAAAGAATTGGGTGCTAGTCGCGAATTCAGAAAGCGAGATATCGGTTTCGAAAAACCAGTGCCCAAAGAGCTGCCCATCTTAGGGGCAAGCCGGTCTCCGTCTGGCAGAGTCGAATCCGATCGATCACTTTAAGTTCGTTAACTGGCCATGATTGGCGAGCTTGAGCTATCAGTCGCAGGTTCAAGAACGAAGGAAGTCCCCCGTCTCGCTTCCTATAAACCCATTCTTGCATTCGGGATACCTTTCTGTTTGCTAGAACAAGGATTTACTTGTTTCTAGAACAAGGGATATCCGCAGTTCGAAGAAGTTCCATAGGCGGGAGTTCCTTGTAGGTAGGTTCCATAGTAGCGATCAAAACGAATCAATAGTTTGCAGCACAATGGAAGTTGTAGTTTCTGGGAGTTATTCTCTTGCAATGAGAGTTCCCATTGATCAATTCCAGTCCTTCATGCTAAGTAGAAGTTATCAAGCGAGTGCAGCAAGCGCAGGGATAGCAGATGAGAGGGCTTATAAGTCAGTAAGCAAGGGAGCTCTCCGAACAAGTGAGTTTGAAAGAAAACCTTGACTTGAAGTAGTTGTTTCACCTAGACCCAGTGCTAGACCCCGTAGTTGTAGAAGTCCAAAAAGTGGGAGTATCCGTAACAGTAGTTGTCCCTTACCTATTAGGAAAGCCAGCAGTCTTTCACAAGCAATCCTCAGCAGTATCTCACAAGCTAGCAAGCATATAGCATATTCTATTTCAAGCAAGTTCGTTCCTGAATCATTGGGGATAGAGCCAGTTCAATCAAGTTCAGTTGTCAGCCATGTGGCATTCACACTTGTATAAGTCTTCGTGGGAGTACCAATAGCTGTAGTTGCATTCCCCCAGTATTTAAATCCAGCAGACATAACTCTTTCTTTTTCTTCCCCTGACTGGAAAAGAACCTCCGAAGCAAGTGAGGAAAGCTTTGAAGTCCCTGTCCAATTCGTTTTCAAACAGGTTCATAGGCTAGCCAGCTGCAATCACTCTCTCTTTTCTTTCCCTTGGAGTGATAAGCTAATCTCCTGCTTATAAAGAGAAAGAAGTCCCTCACATTGAAAAAAGAACAAAGACAAGGAGCGAAGCCTAGCCCTTAAAGCAAGCCTGACTAGTCTCATCGACTACTCAAAACTCAACTCATACACAGGGAAGGAAAGCTTTAGCTTGATACTTCTACTGATACCGAGCCGGAAGAGCACTGCTTCAACCAGAGATGGGGAGCCGGCATCGTAGCATGAAATGAGCCAATTATCATTGCCTTGTCTGCTTCCTCCAAAGCATTGAATAAATGAAGAGAGTGACCCTAGAAGAGGAGGCTTCCTCTGACATTCTACTCATACTTGACTCTCAACTCATATCGGAGCAGGGAAAGAAGAGATGCTGGTAATTATATACGTAGTAATGAATGCCCGACCTCTCTAGTGGAGCAATCCTATGGTTAGGAACATAACACATCAATCCTCTGTACCGAAGTAAGGTTGACTGCGGACGATAGTTTAAGTCCGCCAGCAGTCAGGATTGAGAAATTGTACAGATCGAATTCGATGACTCACGTCTTCATTGGTAACTAACCACCTTCGGGCACACATCAGTGGCACGTTGCGCGAGAAATAGCTCTCCTTTGGGAATGGCAGCATCTCGCTATCTAGGGCGAATCACGAGGCCCGCCTGCACTCGTATAGGTCGTGGTTTTTCCTCGGTTCGTTTCTAGACATGGTTTTCGGGTGCCCGAGTTGCTTTCCAGCATAGAAGTCAATGTCAACAATGGTGGATCATGTGATGCAACTAGTTTTGGGGATGTCAAGCAGTGGTCCAAAAGTAGATGCATCAAAAAGGATGCTCGTGCCTGATTAACGAATGATGGCGGCCCACCTAGTCACACAGCAAGCCCAGACCGCGCGGCGCATTATTCGTGAGGTTAGCGAGGTTCGATCAAATCACTTTAGAGGAGGATTCCGAGACGAATAGAAGTTTTGCAGACTGGCTACGGTTCCCTATCCATTTCATGTCTTTCCCCCTTGTCCGACTTTGCTTCACAGGATGATACCTGTACGTATATCAGACGGAATGCCTTGGTTCGGATCCCTCGACATCGGTTGGTTAGAAAAGAAGGATTCGAGCGGCGGTAAGAGTCTTAGAATAGTGATAAACAAGTCCTCCTGCCCTCGAACGAGAAAGAGGAACTGACTTCTCTTCTATTTTTTTATTCATTCCTTATTAGTTGCCTAGTTCTGAGACAAGATATGCTTCTCTTGTATAGCCTACAGGAGATCCATCTCTTTTCTAGGTTGGAATTGTTGATGTGTTCCACGCCTGCTTTCTTCTTCTCCTTCCGAATCACCAGGATCTCCTGACCCAACAAGATCTGTTGGGCCTGACCCAGGCATACGTGTTTGTGCCTAGCTTTGTTTAGGACTTTAAGCCAGCATCAATGCTTTCATCAATATTTTATGATTATGAACCAGCAACATACATCAGGACCCGTCCTGATTAAAAGGCAGGGTGTTTTGCTTAACTGGGGCCGGGCATGGATGCTTGTCTTATAGTCTTGTTCTGGGTTAAGCTAGGAGTTGAGCAGTCTTCAAGTTCAACAAGGAAGTCGGAAGAACTCAATCAAGGGGGGAAAGTCATTTAATCTAAGATTCAAGGGTGGAAATCAAAGCCATCTAAGGCAGATACCGGTGTTTGCTCAGTGCCTTTTCTTGTTTCCGAGCTATGATCTGTTGAGTCTGCTGAGCCAAGACCTGACCTGCTAAGCTAGGCCTTCCTTTGCTCTATCTGTTTCTTCTTACTCTATTATGAGTTCTTCTCCTTATGATCTAACCTACTCGCACTCCTTATTTAAATACACGATCTTGCTTGCCCTAATCTCCTTCGGACCCTTACTCCATCCCCTGAAGGAGCGTATCCTTTTTCATCTAATGCCGTCTTTTTCAACTCCCTTTCTTCCCGTCTCAGTCATCTCATCTCTCTTACCTGAACATAGAAGATAAGGGGTTAGCGAGACTGACTCCCCTTATGAGCCCGAAAGCCATATGAACGAAAGCAGGCAAAAAAGGAAACTAGACAAAAGGGTACCACTCCATAAGAACAGATTCACCGGGCACTCTAAATTCTCAAATCCCTGGACGTGGGGAAATGGAAAGGAAAGAGCAGACTTCCTTTCGAGGCATACTACTATCTCAGTTTCTCTCCTTTGACGGTCAGATCGATCCCTTATTGAATTGAAGGGAAGGGAAGTAAGAGCGGAGTTGGGGTTATCTCCATTCTCTTTATCGATGAATAAGGGAGTCCGGCAGGAGACAAATAAGATTCTATTCAAAGGAACACCGGCTTGTCGTCGTACACCTTAGCAGATTGAAAGATCAACCCGAAAGTGGAGTTCGCAGCTAAAGCCACAACAAAAAAGAAGCGAAGCAAGGATTAGAGCATGGAATGGGGGACATGATAGCACTAGAAGGAGGATCAGGCTTCACCGACCTGTCCCCTGTCAATCACTGTTCTGTCACTGTTCCAAAGACAGATCTTAAAATATCTAAAGTGAAGAAGTGATCGATTCCTTAATCTTTAAATTGCGTAAATAATAATGAAATGGTTGGATTGAAATGCTGGATAGGCTCTTTAGGTTCGCTATTACTCTACGTAATTTCCGACTTGGATGCCTAAGATTGAGTTGGAATTCGGAATAGAATAAGCTCTTGGGAAGAGAAGACCACTGTCCTTTGACTCTCAACTCAATGCATCACAGACTGACGAGTCTAAGACAAGTTAGAAGAGCTAATAGAACTTGGCTTACTTCTTACTGAATGCCGTACTTAACTGAGAGTTCCCCCGGTCCCGAGAGAACTCGGGATGTTAGCGATTAGTCAGTCCGGGTCCAGCTAGTCTTGCACTTTCAGACCGGTCCTTCAAACAAAGGCTTAGTAAGCACAGATTCCCTAGAAATAAAAATTTCCTATAAAGACAGATTTCCTCTCTTCCCCAGAATTAGAATGCTTTCCTTAGCTAATACTGATTGATTCACCGCATCTTCTCGTCCATTACCATTAGTAGCGGGAGAACGAATCCCGGTTCGGAACCAAATCATCCAGTCACAACGGAATCAGAGGATTCTCCCTTTCCTATTTATTTTGAACCAACCTCACCTCGCATAGATCACGCCGACCTACCCACTCCGTGTGTGTGGGTGCCCAGTTCATCTCCCCCTTTTTAAACTTCCCCGCTAAAGAACTTATTTTACGCCTGCCAAATTCACTGATTTGACTTTTACGGATTTTCCTTTTCCAAGCTTCCTGACGGGCCTCAATCTCAGTTCAATCCTTTATTTATTGCGTTAGATCGCCGATCCATGCTGTGAAATGGTGCGCAATGATCAAAACCGTGCTGAAAATATCATCCTTTGCACGGATTGACTACTCGTCAGGCCGCTTCCAGCCTTCCTCCTTTCTGATCGGTACTTCCTGCAGCAGTTAAGTGTGCTTTTATCAGTCAGTCCTTTAGTCCTGTCTGCAGTAGTTGGCCTTTCTGCATTGAGGATAGCATTCGCATCATGTTCTAGAAAGATTGCGAAATCACGCACGTAAGCAAGTACCCACGCCCGCCTAGTTGCTTAATCGACAATTCGTTTAGTTAAACATTTTAATGTCTTCCCTCTTTCTTTTTCTGAATCCCGTAGTGAGGAAGGACGGGAAGAGAAAGCTATTTATTACCTTTGATTCCTTCTTGCTGGTCCTCCTTCTAGTCTAGTGGGATGGAAGCGAGGATCTGAAGAATCAGACTATGATCTCACGAACCTGTCTGACTGCGAGTTAGTCTAAGGCCGGACGGGAACCGGCATGGAAGACTGATTTTCCAGAAACAAGTAATGCAAGACAAGCCCAGATCAAACGGAATCCCAAAGCACATGAGGATATGGGACTTTGCCGGGTATTCCTTCTTTCTCTTGATAGCGGAATAGTTTTAATTAATCTAATTTTTTCTTCTTGTTCACTCTCTCACTATCTGAACTTGAAGGTTAAGTTTGTGTTCCGTGAACTCAATAACCACTTTTTTTAAATGCTATAGCGGATGTAGTTGAATTGGGACCAAGACAAAGAAAGTGCTTCTATCGATATCGAAGAGGCCCACACTTCTTGTGTTGAAGTAAGTACACCGGTGACGTATTAGTTGATCAATGGTCTTCTGATTTCCTAAGAAGAAAGTGAGTCAAAACCCCATTTTTGAGACAAATAAAAAAACAAAGACCTAAGGGAGAAAATAGGCCTTGCCTTACCAACCGAATTGTTGCAAAGGAAAAGACTGAAGAACAGACTGAAGAACAGACAGTAATGCAATGGGAATCACAGAACAGAACTCCCTTTCATAAAAGGACTGAAGGCAGGCACTACAGCGGGCTTTACTCGGCCTTAAAGAAACGGATATTGCACTTGAACATATATCCGTATATAAGGGAAAACTCCCCCTAAGGGTCAAGTCTATCGAATCGATCCCACCCTAAACCGAAAGAGCTTAGACCAATTACGCTTGCTCCGTAGACAAAGCTCGCAGCCTAGCTTTCTTCCTTCACTTATGAACTCTTTTATCAGTACAGATCCGCTTTCAACCGTTCTAACGATAAGCTATTCGGATTTCCTTATTCCACTATAATAGAGACAGTAAAGAAGCCATTCCACAGGTCAGATGGAATGAAGAATCCAAGATGACGAAAGCAAGGACAGAGAGGCAACTCGCGGGAAGGACTGATTCGGAGTCGGGCGACTAGGGTCTTCCTCCACTAGCAGGTTTTTTCGGAAAACTCCATTTATTCTGGTGTGGATGGCAGGCAGGCCTATATTTCTT
>JAOTAX010014151.1:0-12542 GCA_025629825.1 Erythroxylum guanchezii
AAATTAATTCATAATTAATTTACCTTAAAATAATTATTTGATGTCCAAAATTAAACAACTTCAATTTTGTCACACATTCAAATTTTTCTAGTCTTAATAGAAAATCTATTCCTCTTCTAAAATTAATTCAAAGTTAATTTACATAATTTCCCAAAATTTCTAGAACATAAAATCATCATTCTAAGAATCTCTAAGTCATTTCATGATGACCAAAATAATTTAGAAATCACCCAAAAATTATCATGATCACCGAAACATCGATAAGACTCTATAAACGACAAATATGACTTCTAAAATTTTTCTGGAAATCAAATTTCAAGAAAAAAAACTTTTAGGAATGCATCAAACATCAAATTAACACATTTTTATAGCCCAAAAATATTTTTAAGATTCTAGAACCGAAATATAAACATCAAAAAAACAGATCGTACAAATGTTGGAAAAATGTCCAGATCTGGAAAATTGTTCGATAAAATTATTAAAACATTTTTAATAATTCTACAAAACTTACAGAGGCATAAAAAACATCCCAAAATATGTTCACATAAATTTTCCATAATCAAATTCCGCGAAAATCATGTGTAACCTCATCAGTTTAGCCAGTAGACATCACATGCCTAACAGAAAGACAAATTTCATGCATGCTCGTGTAAATTCGAAATTAAATATTTTAATCACATTAAAAATATTTTCAATGACACTGAATCATTTAAATACATCTTATGAATAGATCGGCAAAAGAAAATCATGAAAAATATTTTTCTATAATTAATGTCAAACAAAACATTACAAGACTCTAAGTTGTCACAACCATGAAAACAGTTTTCACATGTCATGTATTCTATATCTAACAAGGCACAAGATGGCTCTGATACCACTGTAAGGTTCCGGTCATGCATCTCCTACATAATATATATCAAATATATGTAGTGGAAAATAAAACTGAATCTCAAAGACTAGATCTACTTATGCATATAGATATAGAAAACAAAAAACATGACATGTAAGATGTTTACATAACTTTCTGACGATCTCCTTCATTCTTTAATCTTCTCCGCATTGGGGTGTCGTAAACCACAACAATTAACATAGACCATTTCTATTGAAAGTCCACATGAAGATAGAAGGATGAAACCCCACTAGGAGATGGCTAAAGTTCTTTCTTTGTGATAGCAAAGATAAGAACTAGAACTCTTGTGAGAGTTATAGAGAAAAAGAGAATGAATGTGAGGAAAGAACCTTTCTTTCACTTATGTCTTACATAAGATGAACGAAAATCATCTCTATTTTTTGTACCATTTGGCCTTCCATAACCCCCATCACCAGTGGAGAGTTATGGGAAGTTAATGGTCACAAATAGCATACATTAATGAAAGTTATGGGAAATTAATGACCATGAATAACATGCATTAATGGAAGTTTTGGGAAGTTAATGACCAAATTGGCAGCCAACAACACTTGTTTCTAATCCATTCCATGCAACGTTTTCGACAACAATCACATCACGATACAATCCCAAAATACACTCTCATATCTTGAATCACCATTCAAGACCATTTTACTCATCCTTTGGATCTCGTACGTGTGTGACCTATTAGGTTCCCTGTTATGTTGGCCACTTGAAGTAACACTTAATTCAAGTAAGTCAAGAGTGGTATCTAGTAACATGTCATGACCTCCAATTGAGCAAAAAGTCAGTGGCTTGACTAAGAACCCTTCCATACGCAATATTGCCATGCAATTTGTCCTTTCACCATCTATACCCCACTTGGTTCAGAGTATGGTCAAAGTTCCAACTCCCACTAGATAAAAGTGATATTAGATCTTGTCCTGAGGATCTCATTACTCTATGCATCATTGAAGACTCTCTTCATGACTCATATCTGCTCTGGCTAGAGACTCCCAAGTAATGACCTTGATAAGAGGCCGTGGGTATCACCTCCTTCTATCAGGAGTGGTGAATCTTTTATTGGCCACTCAATTACCTCCGAATACCTCAAGTTGTACCCAATCACCACCCTATAAGTAACCCCTGAAAGGCACCGATGAATGAAGTCCAAGCACAGCATCAGTATTCAAGATATCTTTGAGAACTTAAAGTCAAAGGATATTTGCGTCATTGCTATGATGAGACTATCATTGACACTAGAATAGAATATCCATATGATTGTCTCATGGTAGGTCAATCCAATGTATTTACTACCCTTAGTAAGCATCCACATGTTAAATCTAAACAACTCATGTCTGCAGCTTATGAGATCGACTACTTGATCTAATCAAGGAGTATAACATGTGCTAGTTTATCCGAATTAATGATATCCCATCTCATTAATCCTATGACTAGGGAAAGTTTAGATACTAACATAATTACACATGATAGGAATCTCATTATCATGATCTTATCATGATTTCCTCCATGTTATGTTTTGTATCAAGGACTTCATTACATCAATTTAAGATCAACATCAAATCCATAAATGTATGAACATAGAAATAATGAAAAATGCCTTTATTAATCACAAAATGATTTGTACAATAAGTGCTAAAGGTGATTGCCTTTAGAGCACTTCTCTAACATGTCCTTAGTCACTCCCTTTTCTTCTTCTTCTTTTGCTTCATGAACAGAAACTTTCATAGCTTCTTCAAACTCGATGTTGCTTGTCATCTGTTCTTCTTCCTGATGCTCCTTTGAAGATTCAAGATTATCAACTCTTATGAATGATATTCTTAGTGGGTAAGGTGGAGGAGGAGCATAAAGAGGGTCCTTATTCTTTTTCTCATCCTTTTTCTGCTTCTCTTAGTCTTCTATGTAGCGGGTTTCAACTAGTCTATCTATTGGTTCTCCTAACTCTTTTCCACCCCTAAGTGTGATAGCCTTAACTTGCTCTCTTGGATATACTTCCGTGATTCCCAAAAGACTTCCCACACTTTTTGTAGAAAACACATTAGGAAACTGTTCCACTTAAACCTCCAGGCTAAGAATAGAAGAGGCATAAGTCCTTGTTACTTGGTCAATTTACTCTTCTAACCTTTTCTGGGCCTCTTCCATACTTATGAGCTTGTCCATGATCTTGTCAAGTTTGGAATCATAGTCATTGTATTTATCCTGTTGATATCTATGCGACCATGAATTTCTAAACTGAATCTTAGTATTATTAGACCAATGAAAATTTAAATGGTTATGCCACCTAGACTGGTATGTGTTGGAATAAGGATTGCAATCTCCCTAACCAACTTGTGCCCCATTAAAGTTAAGTTGCTCCATGTTGTTGTTTTCCCCTAAGAAGCAATCAGCTGCGATATAACTCTCTTATCCATATGACTTATATTTATGTTATATTGTTGTGACTAGAGAGGAAGAGGTGGCTTTTATTTTATTCAATTGCTTATTTAGGTTGTTGATCTCAACCTGCAATGTTGTTATTGAATTTGCAGCAATCATTCCTCCTAGATCCCAAAAGGCTAATTACTACCTACTTCGTTCTAATGTCCAGAGATAACTAGTGTGTGCCATATCTTCTAATAGATTGTGTGCTGCTTCAACTATTTTCCTCATGAATGATCCTCCAGTAGCTACGTCTATGGTGCTCCTTATTGGTGGAGTAACTCTAGTTTAGAAGGTTTGGAATAGGAATTCGTTGGGTAGGTTATGATAAGGACAACTCCTTTGCATCTCCTTATACCGCTCCCATGCTTCATATAAAGACTCCCCATCATTTAACTAGAAATTGACAATTTCCTTTATTAGTCTTGTTGTCTTATTTAGAGGGAAATACTTATCTATAAAAACTCGCCCTAACTACTCCCAAGTTGTGATGATGGATGGGTAGAGAGAATTCAACCAGGCCTTGGCTCTATCCTTAAGTGTAAAAGGAAAGAGCCTTATCCTAATATCATCCTCCGACATCCCAATATATCGGAAGGTGTCACAAATTTCCAAGAAATTAACTAAATGAGCATTGGATCCTCATTGGATAACCCTTAGAATTTCATATTGGTTTACGATATGTTTAGCAGTGATGGTTTTATCTCGAACGTATTCGCTTGCACTGGTGGTCGCGTAATCCCTTGACGATGGTCATTAAGCTATGGCCTCATGACGTCCGTAAGAGTCCATCACTCTCCATAATGTATTTCCACTACCATCGTTCTTTCCATCTCTTTTTAGCATTCAACTCTTAAGATTCTCTATTGTTGTCTGGTGATATCCAAGTTGATGTGTCATCGACTTTATGCGTAGCTTCTCTCCCTTTTTTCGCAAAAGATGGTGAAAAAAACCTTATACTACAAGAATTAAACTAATCTACGCCTCCTCGACAATGACACCAAAAACTTGTTGGGCAAGTTTTATAATTTATAAAAACCTCAATAATCTACAAGCGCACGAATTGTACTTTGTAGTATTGAAGGGTTGATCCCACGAGGAGGGTACTAGCCTAATCCTAAGTTGTCTAAGGCTCAAAGAAAAGAATAAAAAGAAATAAAAACTGCACAAGTGAACAAGGAAAGTAAATACGAGAAATTGATTTAAGAATTGTAATGCGAAAATTTCAAAAAACATCATTAAACTAAGCAATCATATATGTCACAACGGAAATCTGTCAAAAGAGTTAATCAAGTTACAAGAGAGGGGATTTTACCTATCATTAATGCTAATCTAGCCATTTATGTGTTTACAGGTTGTCAGTTCTAGACAATCGTAGGGCTAATTACTCTCTCTCGAGTTATAACTATTAAACTCTAAATTGTAACCCTAATCAAATTATGGAACTTGTGATCTCTCAATTCACAAATTACCCACAATTCTAATTAGTTATAAAGCTCTGTAATAAAAAATCAAGTCTCGCACGAAATCTCTCTCTATGAACTTGCAGACTAGATTGATTAAGTAGTCAATTAGATTGCAAATACATTGATCTAAGGAGTAGCAGCATCAAGATCAACTTCTTCCTCCTTCTCTCTCTTCTTTTCTCTCTCTCTTCTTTTCTCTCTCTTTAGGGTTTTCAAGACTGGCTAAATGTAAAGTTCCCTTTTCTCTTCACTTGTTGTTCTTTAAATAGTCTTTTATGTTTTGGTAACCTTAGGTTTTTTTTTTGGTCTAAAAGTTCTCAAAATTCTCTCAAAACCTTAAGTTCGTAAGCATCTGCACATCTCCCCGATCCAGGCAACGATTGTGTTCATATTTGAGCCTTCTGCCACGATCTTATCATAAAGGCCATGATCGTGGACCATTCCTAGAGCTTCTATCTACCATGATCGTGGGCCTATGTTATGACCCAAGTTCCTTCGAAAGTCCTCTATTCTTCGATATTAACCCTAAAACACTAGCAAAGATATCAACGTACTCAAAAACATAATATTTAAGCTCAAAAACTTGTACTAAACCATAAAACACTTAAAACACAAATAATTAACAAACTAACACAATTCTAACCTAAACGCATACTAACTGATCGAATTAATGGCTAAACATATATCAAACTATGCCCTAAAACACGATGGAATTTATACTTATCAATGTTAATTTAAGATCAAGAGACATTAAAGGAACTATCTTATCATCACTTTAAGAAGCTAATAAGGAATAGTAAGGAGGTTAATCTTTTACCTAAATCACTCAGTAACTCTATTAGTGTTTCCATTCCTTCTCATCTCCTCGCTGAACTTACCAGATAAGTTATAGTGGATGAAGTTAAAAGTACTCTCCTCTCTTTTCACCCAAACAAAGCCCCAAGTCCAAATGGTTAGAATGCTAGATATTTTCAAAGTATTTAGGAGTTAGTAGGTGCCATAGTTTCAAACTCAGTTTTGGAAATCTTTAGAATCGGAAGTATGCTCACTAAACTAAACAAAACCTACTTATTCTTTTTTGATTATGCTTTCTTACCCCTCTAACTTGAATGACCATAGACTGATCACTTATTGTAATGTGGTATATAAAATAACTCTAAAATCTTGGAGAATAAGTTAAAGCACCCTTTTTGGTATCATTAACCCAGGTTAAAGAACCTATATTTAAAGGAGGTACATTTTCAATAATGTAATGCATGTTTGAGAGCTTTTTAAGAGCTATAACTCCAATAAATCAATCAAAAGATATGCTTTTAAGATTTATTTTAGGAAAACAGTTGATTCTTTCCACTAGAACTATATCATGAACTCATTGATAACCTTTTGATTCCCGTTTAAATTCACTAAATGGATCTAAATATATATCACTTTAGTGTCTTACTTTGTGATTGTGAATGGGGATCCTCCAAAATTATTTAAAGCTGCTTATGGTCTTAGGCAATGTGATCTATTATCACATTACCTTTTGTAATTTTCTTGGAATCTTATCAAGAATTACTAGTTTGAACATTGCTAAAGAACTTAATTTCAAATTTCACCATAGATGTAGCAAATTATAGATATCCCAACTTTCCTTTGCTGATGACTTACTAATGCGCTGTGGTGCCACTATTGTTTCAGTTAAGCTTCTTATTCACTCCCTAGAGGTTTTCAAGCCTATCATCAAATTGGTATTTAACCCAAAACAAAAGCTCTTTCTTCAAGTGCGTAGGTGTTCCTTTCAGTGCAAGTACCTTTGCCACTTCAAAAGGACTAAAACAACAACTCCCATATAAATATCTTGGAGTCTCTATCACATTAAGGAAGCTCACTATGTCAGATTGCTCCCCTCTTGTGGACCCAATTCAAAAGAGACTAGGAATGTCAATATTGGCTTGGCCTACCTGGCCCGACCCGACCTGACCCATCTCAACTCGATCTGACTTGACTCACCCCACCCTGCTCGGGTTAACGGGGCCACGAATGAAAATTGTTTGACCTGATCAGGCCACGAGTCGAGCTCTAGTGGACTCGGCCCAACTGAAATATTAAAAACAATGTCATTTTTAACTTTTTAACAATATATATATATATATAAGGTTAGGCACCTGGGCCTGGCCTGACCCATTTACATCCCTAAAAGGGACTCCGTTTATAGTGTAATAAAACCTTATGATATAAAGATAGTTTATAGCTTGTGACATCTATTTTAAGTAACCTCGCTAAGGGAATCCTTAAATCAATCGATAAACTGATAAGAGATTTTCTATAGACTGGCGCTAGTACCAAAAATAACGTCCCTATTGACATATGGACTCACATTAGCTTTCCAAAGTAATAAAGAGGTTTGGGGATCACTTCAACATAATTGATGAACAAAATTCTACTTTCAAATAAATTATGGAAGTTGTCTAAATATAAGGAAAACCTATGGATAAAATGGATACACATGTACTTACTAAAAATGAGAGCTTATGGACCATAAAACTTAACTCTAACACCTCCTGGTTCATAAGGCAAATAATGAAGACAAGGGAAATACTACAACCTCACTTGAAACATAAATTTGGTAATGGAAAATGAACTGAAATATAGTTTGATAATTGGCAGTAGCTAGGCCCTTTATACAACCTAAGGTAATTCCAATTTCCCAAAGCTATTGTCTCCTCTAAAACCAAGGTTCAAAAGCTAGTCATAAATAATGGATGGAGAAGGCCATTCAACTTTATGAGGGGATTTAAAGATATATCGAATAACATGCCTAGTTACTCTTTTAATCTCTCTATAAAAGATAGTATTTGGTGAATTGAGGGTAAGACGTTGAAATTTAAAACTACCTTTTGTAAGCATATCCTAATAGGATTACTCAAGCTATATGATTATTCCAAGCTAAAATAATCTTTGATATGATTCAATACAACTCATTCATCCTATGGCTTGCTAAATTTAGCAAGCTAGGAGTTAAAGATTAACTCAAATTCTCACTTTTAAACACCAAATTTCCTTTATGTAGGAAAGCAAATGAGGACCATGATCATCTCTACTTAAAATGCAAGTACTCATTACACTTATGGAACGAGATTCTGAATTTATTACACTTGACATACACTACTTTGAATTGGTCAACTACATTCCTTTGGGCTTCCAAACTTCAAACAAACAACAAAGCTAATCTTAGCTTATTTAGATTGAGTTTTGTTGCATTAATAAATTCAATTTCGATGTAAAGAAACAAAAGACTCTTTAGAGACCTAGTTATGAATGTGAATGAAAACTTGAGGAAACTAAGACTCAAGATTATAATGATTATGATTGCTAGGGATTTTACTTCATAAATGTCAACTTACTTATACTTCAAGCTTTCCTTATGACATGCTATGTAATATCCCAACTTTCTTCTACAGACAAATGGAATGTTTGATAGTTGTTTAATGTAGTTTATGCCTCTAAAAGGCTGAGTCCTCCAGTTGGACTTGTATTGTATAGTTTCATATTAATAAATTACTTAATTTCTTAAAGAAATATTATATGGATTCTTGTTGTAAACGTTTCCTTCATAAGTTTATAAAGTTTATTATACCTTTAAAATCAAATATCAATTAAAAATTATGAATAATTATTTTCTCTTTCACTATTCTTTCTTAAAACTTAAAAAATGAATTAATAATTTCTAAAGAAAGGAGTAACATAGAAAAAGTCAATAAACTAGCCAAAAGCAACTGATAGCACAAAGTTGTTACATATGAATTAAGAACTAACTGATGTAAAAAATAGGGAGTGTCATAAGTGCTAGATTGATAATTAGAGAGAATATTAAAGTTAATACCTAATTGGTGGTGATTGCACAATACAAGCCACTCTCCTCAGCTAATTATGCAATCAAGAGTAGGTGAATCAATTAGGCAGCAATCATTTAAATTCATGCTCCAGTAAAAAATAATAGTAATCATTAATTTTGGCTATGTTCTTAGTAGTAATAATCTCCTTTTTATAATCTAAAGCACAATTTATGAAGATATGAGAATATCTTTTCATGTTCTTGAAATGTCTAATGTTTATTTTCTTTTAAATAGCATACATAATTTAACACAAAGCCCACTTAAAGATATAACGTCCCCTTGCTTCTAAAACCTTTTGGTATTAGCCCAATTCACTATCAAGTTCTAATTATGCTCAAGATAATTGGTTTAACAAAGAGCTTAGAACTTTTTCCAAAGTGTAGCAATAAATAAGCAATTGAATAGGAGGTTTCAAGCACTTTAACTCTATATTGCATAGCATGTAGGTAGTAGGTTGATATAGCATGCTTAGTTCAATTTTTAATGCTCAGTCTACTCTTAATTGAAAGCTAGAAAATAAAGGAAGATTTCAGTAAATGGTTAGGGAACCAAACTAGTATATTCCAAACGACTTATTGTAGCGGAGGGGAGTAAAGCTCAAAGTATGATTAGTTGTTAAAGGATTTGGAAGATTATCTCATTCATATTGTTATATCTTTCTTATTAACTCTTAAATTATAATTGGATAAGGTTTCTTGGATATTTGAGAGTCCTCTAACTAAATGTCAAGACCAAAATTGCCTCTAATGATAGTATCAATTTTGAAATCAACAAGTATGTACGAACTAGTGGCATTGAATTTAGGGAGCATAAGGAGAGGTCCTACTTTTTCCAATTATCAAACTGGAACCAAGAATCCCCACTTCTAATAATCAATCGCACCATCTAGAGATTAAGGTCCCTTCGGTAGAGGGCATAAATCTACTTTACCCATAGAGATTCCTTGTCAAAATTTAGTTTTTAAAGTCTCTCAACTAGGAGCATTATGTTGGTGATTCTAATTGGATCAGTGCATAGGCTTCCTTAACCCTTATGGTTACATATTTCACTCCGTTTTACTTTAGATATTATAGTTTTATAGCTTCTCCTGATTAGAGTAAGTTTTTAAAAATCTTTTCTATAGATTTACTTAGTTTGCTTAGCAAGTATAAGCGTCACATCGATGGATATGAAGGTTATTGTGAAACATTTTGATCAATTGGGCTCTACTTAAGATAAAAGATTCCTATAATTCCCATTATTAATTCTTTTTTAGAGTGAGGCAAAAAGTGGTAGCAAATTATTGAATGAGAGCCTTATTGTAGATATAAGGATTCTTAAGTATTTGAAGAGGGGCTTTTAGATCTTGAATTTTGAGGTTCCAAGATTTGTGCTTCTAATATAACAAACCCTATGGAGATTAGTATGATGCTCTTATTAAGGTTAATGGAGAGCTAAGACATCCTTCAGAATTATTTTAAAGATTTGATAAGGATCTTAATAGAGGGGATACCAACCCTACATAAGAGGAGTAATCAACAAATGAGAGATTAGTTAGCTTCATCATTTTACAATTATAATGGAACTTAAAATGGGATCATGTTTTACTTTTTTAATGATAATCCTATTTATTACCTTAATGCAAATAACAAACAAATAAGAAGAAAGAGGATCACCTTGGCTAAGTCCTTTAGCTCATGCTAATCTTTTACTGACCTCTTTAATAACTAGGTATTTAAGGAATTAGTAGTTAAACATTGTTTAATCTAAGTTATGGATTATTTGGGAAATCCAACAACTTCCAAAGTAAATAATTGAAATTTCCAACCAACTTAATCATATTCCTTATTGGTGTTAATCTTTAAGACAACTTTTATTGTTTTCTTCCTATAATAGTCTTTGAATCAAGCTTAGAAAATTATAAAATGTTCATCTACTCCTCTCTTACATAAAAACACCTTGATTATAACTGATGAGGAATTCAAAATTGGTTTCTACTTACAGGAAAGCATTTTAAATATGGCCTTGAAAATCACGTTGCTATAGGAGATAAGTCTAAAATCTTGTAAAGTTGATGGATTGAGAACTTTTGCGATAAGTATATGTAAGTTATTCATCTCCTTTAGAAACTTTCCATTGTTAAATAATTCTAATTAAATGCCAAGTATTCTAGAAAAAGTAGCCACTGAGACCATCTAGCCCAAATTCTTTATTTGAATTTATGCTAAAAATAACCTTTTCAACATTATCCCTTATGAATGGTCTCAAGATATCATTAATTTATTTTTAATTGATGGTAGAGTTGATGTAATGCTTAAGAGCCTATATAATAGAGTTAAGATTAGTGTCATTACTAAAGGTTTATTGGAAATAACTGATAGCCAAATCCTTCAATACCTTCCATGTTGAGTACATTGTTCCTAAAGATTCAAATAAAAAGAATCTTTTTAGTGTTATTTCCTAGGAAGATAGCAGTATGAAATGATCTAGTATTCAAGTATTCTTAGTGTAGCTCTATTTATGTTAGAGGAAAAAGGAACCACAAAAATGAGTTAAATTCACATACTTGGTGCAGCTATGTTCACTATTATTTGCTTTCTTAGAGCAAAGAGGAGATAAGTTAGGGTTAAAATAGGATAAATAATGGAAGCATTGGAGTCACCGTGACTTACACGCACATGTAAAAGCATGCACCCTTATGTATGTGACTTATATATTCGCATATGGGATTGTGTAAGTCATTAAAAATGTGTAAGAACTTGAAGATGCTATTTTAATCAAGTCTGTGACCTACCTGCCTATATGGAGACATACATAATCGTGTAAGTGAGTTACACAAATGTATATCTTGCCTTCAACTTTTGAAGTTCAAAGGGGATCACAGTGCCAGTTAATATGTTTGGGCATTGATCAATCTTAGTAATGTTGTTAGGATCATGATTACAATTTATAATTATGGTAAAGTTGATTCATGTGTGGTAAATGAATGATTGTGCATCATTAGGTGATAACATAGCACCAGTTAAATAATTTGAGCTTGAGTGATTATTGCTTATATTAACTTATTTTCCTAATCCTTAATGTGATTGTCACATTAAATCTAGAGAACTTGTTATGGATTGTTTGACAACTAGATATAATTGAAGAGTATGTTTTAATTAGTTACAATCTAAAGTAAAACTAGGATTAACAAAGCTTTTTATTAATACAAATTTAATTGTTTTAGAAAGAGGTGCGAGAACAACACTACAATGGATTAAGAATATTCATGTGAAAGTTGAGATTGAAGTAAAAATTGGACTTAAACCAATTTATTACTCCTTGTAATCGTGTATTGTGTGATTTGATTTGATTTGATAGGCCCCTCTCCTTAAACGACTAGGCGGCCTATCTAGCACCACACGGTGGGCCTCCAATCGATATCTAATCTAGTTAGAAAGTTCTCGTGGAGTTAAACCTATTACCCTTTTAATCGGAAAGCTTTAACTTTAACATTAATAAATATAAAAAGCGGAGTTTTTTATTTAAAAAATGGCAGCATAATGGTTGTATTTTGACATCCCCAAAATTTTCAAAGTCCCTGTAAAAGTTCAAAACACTTTTATATTCACACCAAATTTTTAAGTCCATCATAAGCAACCTCAAACAATTACATCAATTGGCTTTTAAAAGGCTAAAACATGTTCAAGCATTTAGTTTAAAACATTTATATACCAACCTTCTTTACACACCAATACATTTCAAACATGTTCATGGATATGAAACAATTCTAAAAAAAATATTTATAAGGCAAAAATGCCTACATAGTAATGTTGGTTCGGAAAAAGAAAACATGCTTTGTTTGGAAAAACGGTAGATTTCAAAACTTTTAAGAAATCATTACTTGCAGCGGAA
>JAOTAX010014168.1:0-12541 GCA_025629825.1 Erythroxylum guanchezii
CTCTTTTCCATAAAAAAACCTACTAGGGTAGCTTCCCATGATTTTGCTCCCTGCTGTAAATCCTCAAGGCTAGGGGCTACCATGAGGTGACCATCCATTTCCAAAGGGGGGCAGTAAACCAGGGAGGAGTCAACCTGGTCTCCCACAACTTGTTTCCACGTTTTCCTCACAGGAATGGCATTATCCCCAAAAGCATTAGAGGTAGAATCCAGTCTGGCCTTGGGAGGGAGGGCAGAGGAGGAGAGGGGAGGAAGGCTAATGGGTGTAGAAAGGGGTTTGGGATGAGGGCTGGAAATTGGTAGTGAATTAAGGTGGGATGATAAAGGGGGTTTAGGGGTCTGTTTTAGGATGGACAATGGGGGAAAATCTGAATCCATCTCTGTATTGTGTAATGCTGAAATGCAGGAACAAAAACAGAGGATACAGAAAAGAGAGCAGCAGAAGGAAAAGGAGCAGACCAGAAGCAGAGGGAGGAAAGGGGAGGAAGCAGAAGGAGCTGGAAGAGGAGAGGGAGGAGAGCAGCTGGAAAGCAGTAGGGCAGTAGGAGGGAGATGGCGGAGGAAGGGCGGTGGAGAGGGTAGAGGGCGGCGGCTAGGTCATTGTTGTGCTCTTCTGGTAAAGGATGGTCCCTGCATATGCACATATGAGTGAAAACTCAATTATGCAAAGCATAAAGTGCACTGAAATTACTCAATTTTCGTAACCCCTATCTTGGGGTGTTATAGTAAAAGTACCTTTGGATGTGTCTTTTGATTAAACAATGGTTGTATATGTAATGAAGGAAATTATAGTTTCTTAACAATTTGTAATTAAGAATTTAAGTTGTGTGTATTATCTTTTGGGTTACTGTATAAATGTAATGATGTAATACTACTTTTAAATGATAATGTTAAGGGATACTAAATTTTGTAATATGTAAATGTACAACATTGAATAGCCAAATGAGTGATGACTTATAATTGTAGATTGCATCATGTTTTAGTGGGTAGTTTGGTTTGTGTTTAGTTGTTAATTTGATTATTTAGTATGTTTTTAGGTTAAAATTGTGTTAGTTTATTAAATATTTACACTTTACATGTTTTATAAGTTAGAGTATGCTTTTAAGCTTCAATGTTGTGTATTTGAGGTGCCTTGATGAGTTTGGTATTGTTTCAGGGTCAATATCAAAGAACGTAATAGTTTTGGAGGGAACCTGAGCCATAATATTGGCCCACGATCATAGCATGTAGGCCACAATCGTGATAGAAGCACCAGAATTGGCCCACAATCAAGGCCTGCATGCTACGATCATGACAAAGAACTTGCTCAAAAGCCATGATTGTGACATGTAGGCCACAATTGTGGTCAACTTTGGGATACACGTGGGGACACTTTTAGACTCAAGTTTTCAAGGGACTTTTCGATCTTTTCGGACCCCGAAAAGACCATAGGTTATCTTAAAAGAAAAAACCCTAGGCCTTCCTTACACAAATTAGAAAGGCAGTAGCCACCATACAAAATTTTCTCTCGACTATTCAGAGAAAGTCACAAGCTTCCAGGGCAAAAAGTGGGAATTGGGATTGATAATCAAGAGCTTCCATCAAGCTTCCATTTTCCAGATTTTTAGATACAAAAAGGGAAGAAAGCTACCATTGTATTTGTTTTATTTTCAATATGTTTTGTATTCTACAGAATATGGATATGGTTGAACTTGTTTCTATTTTGAGTGGCTAAATTTATTGTAGAGATTACTTTTAAACTACTTATTGAACTCCTACTTTGTTGAGTGAATGAATGAATGCTTTTGATAAATGTTGTGTTTAAACCTTACAATATATTGAGAAATTGAGTTAGGTAAAATGTGTAGGGCTATACAATGAGAGTTGGCACCCTATAGACCTGTATTTATCAAAGTAATTGATTAGTTAGAGAGAGATCTTGACTAATGAGCTAATTACCCATAAGATAGCTTCATAATTAGTTAAATTGGTGGACTAATTTTGTAGATTGAGAGATTACATAGTCAATTACATTTAATTTGGCTAGGCACATTTGATTACACCTTGAGAGAGGGTGATTGGAACATTAGGACTTCTTAGGAGAGGTATAATTCAATCAACAAGGTAGGAGGGAGACAAGATAGGGAAAAAGTGATCTCTAATCTTTAATCTTGATATAAAAGTATCTGCACTTTTGTTACATTATTTGTTCATTGCTAGTTTGTTTGATTCATTTTTTTTCAGTTTTTATTATATGAATTTAAGTCTTAAGCAAGTCGCAACCTAAATTAAATGGTGCCTAAGCACAATTGCTCTAGGACGATATCCATTTTTTACTACAAGTAATCCGTATACTTGGAATTTTTAGCGTCAAATAAGTAGTTTGTTTTTGTAATCAATAAGTTTTTGGAGTTATTGCCAGGGATTGTTTTGCTTAGCATCTTGTTTAGTTTGGATGACTTTGATTTAAGAGTGTTTGATACTCTTCCTTGAATATTTGCATGTTTATGAACATAAGAAGCACGAGAAGGTCTAATGAGTTTAGCGAAGAAGAGTTTTCAGATATTACAAGGCAAGAAAGAGAGTTAAGAAGGTCGAGACAGAATAAAAAGGAATATGGTAGAAGAAGAAGCTGAGAGGATATTGATGGACTTTATAAGGCTAGGTTTCAGTCCTCAAGGAGTTACAAGGCCTGCGGTTCAAGCCAATAACTTTAAGATCAAGCTTGCACTTCTCAGCATACTTTAGATTAGCGTGCAGTTTTATGGGTTATCAAACAAAGATCCCAATGCTATGAGGTTAAGATTGTTTTCTTTTACCTTGAGGGATCGGGCAAAGGCATGGTATAACTCACTCAGTTTAGGACAAATCACTACTTGGGAGCAGTTAGCCCAAGCTTTCCTGGCTAAGTATTTACCCTTGACCAAGATAATAAGAATGATCAAGGAGATCACAAACTTTCAACAAAGTGATGGGGAGTCGTCGTATGAAACGTGTGAAAGATTTAAGGAATTACAAAGGAGTTGCCCACACCACAACCTTCCAATCGAGTTCCTTTTGCAAACATTCTACAATGGTGTGAATTAGAGCAAAAGGGGAACCATAAATGCAGTTATAGGAGGGTCTTTGATAAGGAAAACTATTGATGTAGCTCATGACCTTTTGGAAGAGTTGGCGAGCAAAACTTACATGTGGTCAAACGAAAGGAGTAGATAAAGGTCCAAAGAGTAAAAAGGGATGATTCTAATTGACTTGGTGACAACCTTATCATTGCCCTTACAAAGTATTTGAGCAATATTCAATGAGCTTCTTCATCCACAGTCAAGGTCATGCAATTACAATATGAGCTATGTGGTTAGGACAACCATGGCACAACTGAACTGGGAGCCAGTGGTATAGAACAATTAAATTACTTGGGCCAGCCGCCAAGAGGTAAAAATCTATACTCTTAACACTTACAATCCTGGGTGGAAAAACCACCCAAATTTTTTGTTGAATACTATCAATGCAAGTGGCTAAGTGAAAGCACAAAGACCTCCTAAATTTTAGCAAGACTAATTTAGGTCATTAGAGAGCAAAATAGACAAGTTAGCGGATGTATTGGGTTTGAAATTCTAAAGCTAAGAGGAAGGTCAAAGAAGACAAGAAGAGAGTCAGAAGAGAATGGAGGCAAAGTTTGACTAGATTGCGAAGAACCATGCTTCGTCCATCGATCACTTGGAGGCACAGGTAGGTCAACTTACTAATGCTTTGTCTTCTATGAATGCAAGAAGCTTACCAAGCAACATCGAGGCCAATCTAAAGGAATAACTCAAAGGGATCACACTTAAGAGTGGCAAGTAATTGGAGGAGCCAAGTGTGCAAAATGATAGCCAACAAAAAGGGAAATGTAAAAACAAAGAGATAGAAGAAGAAAAGGAATAAGAGAGATAAGAAGAGAAGCCATATATGCCACCACCACCTTACAAGCCTAATATTCCATATATGCAGAAGGTGAGACAACATCAAGTAGACACTTAATTCTCTAAATTCTTGGAGAAGTTAAAGAAGCTTAAGATTAATTTATCTTTATTGAAGGCGTTGGAGTATATGCCTAAGTATGTGAAGTTTCTCAAGGACATATAGACGCACAAACCCATTTGGTAGGACAATTAGGCGGTGACCTTATGTGAAACCCATATACCCCTTAGGAGATATACAGATGCCACACAAAATAGTACTAAAACAATCCAAAACATGCTAAAGCATTTCCAGAAACTCAAGTAACATACTTTTCATTTCATATGTTAAGTCATATTCGAAACATAATATACATATGGTACTTATCACATGCATGCCCTAAATCCAAATCCAACCTGTATTAAGGTTATTACAAACCATCAAACAAAATACAAATTCCAATATATCTTATTATGTTAAATACAACTAAAAAACAAACTGAACATTTCCAAAACAAAACACAATCTCCTTAGCCACTGCAGTTGTCTTTGTCCTAGTCTTTAAACCTTCTTATCAGAACCTAAACGGAGGAAAAACCACTATGCTAAGCATAAATCTTAGTGGGGAAATGACTAAACAAGATATAAATCAACCATTGTTTCTAATGATTGTCTAACATTCACATATACATAATCATATCACATCTCAAGCAATCTTTAATTATTTATATTAAAGAACGATCCAACATTATTTGCATCAGAATAGAATATAACATATCAGAACAAGATATACTTGCTTAAGAATAAAACTTACAAGTATCCGAACATAATACTATAGTATCAAAATAGAACTTTAAAATATCATAACAGAACTTGATTGTGTTAGAACAGAACTTGATTATATCAGAACGAATTTTGATTATATCAGAACTGAACTTAGCTTATATTAGAATTGAATATATATAATAATACAAAAGAAGTTATCTTACTAATCTTTTTTACTGAAGTGGGTATCGGGACCAGAAAACAAGATACCATAATTGGTATCTAAAATAAAAGAGATATATGTCTCTAAATCAGGGGACACCGTAGTGTCGATAATCAAGGGACACCGTAGTGTCGATAATCAGGAGACACCTTAGTGTCAAGTTATAGGAGCAGTTGCAAACCCTTTTAGGTATGCCTATTTACCCACAACTAGAACTTAGCAGTTTAAAAAACAAAACATTTCGAATTTTAAAATCACATGTAAGTGATGTAGTGCATAACATATGTCTTTATTCCATTTTTCTCAAATTGAACATATTCATTTATATTTGATCAAACTTAACATGCCTTATAAACATAAACATTTACAATAATGTACCAAAAAATACATTATGTATTTACATATTACATATAATTACACAAATTCTCAATTCATAAACAATCATATTCAATTCACATCACATAAATCCTTTGAAACACATTTGTATTCATAAGGACACATTCATCCTTGAACAAACCATACATGTCAACATTAGACACATTATTTGTTACCCACACATTCCTTAAGTAATTACCTCAATTAACCATCCATAACTAAATTAACTAGTACTTAATTAATCTAACATCATCTAGGTTCATTTTCAACCTCAATTAAGTCCAATTAAACCATTATTAAGTACCTTAACCTTATGCTCCTTCCTAAGTACTTCTCACGATCGTGGGAATAAGCCTTATAAATCCCACGATCGTGGGATGAGTGAACCGAAGGTTCACTCACCCACAACCTTCATATTGCTTCCAAATTTTACTCCTTCATACTCCTTCCAATACACCTTCACTAAAGTCCATCAATTTCACTTCAATTATACCATATTCATGCTTTAATGCCTCATCAAATTCATGTCTAAACCAATTCAAAAATCATTCATTAGACAAATCACAAATCATTATCTTACATACATAAAAACCAAAACATAATTTGCCAATCAAGAATCATTTTCGACCACTTAATTATCAACATCATAATATATATTTCATGCCAATTCAAATATCATAAAACTTTTATTAATATATGCTATCAAGTTTAGAATACCTTTAAATAATTAACTTCAAGTTCCTTCTTCAAAGAACCAAGTAATCAGTCCTTCATGCAACCAACACACTTCCAGAATCAAGGTAGATGTAGGTTGATCTTAACACTAAGATGATAACAACATGGAAGGTAGTATAAAGTAGCCTTCTTGATGTAGTATTATGCAAGGATTCTTAAGCGTTAATGACCCAAAATCAAGAAAAAACTCCAGTAGTTGAGAGGAAGTGAGAGGTTTTGGTGGTGAGGAGCAAAGTGAAGGATGAGATACAACAGAAATCAGCTAATGCATAAGGCCATGCCATGTGTAAGATGAGTTTCCTTACTCTAGGGACACTTATTACGCAAAGACACAAACCATATGTTCTTTAATGGAATAACCCACATGTCATACATAGAAATGAGCCACTTATCCTCCATTTAAGCTACCAAATGTCACACTTCTATTAAGCCATTTGTCACTTAATTAATGTTTCCAAATTTCATTCAGTTATATTGCCATTTGTCCCTTATTTACTTATGCCAAATGTCACTAATGAATAGGCTTTAGTCATTCAAATTTCCATAAACCAACTTGTCTTGCCACTTGACAATTTTCCTACTTCAATTGTACATTCATTCATCAATTCTCTAATTGTAACAATTAATTTCTAGTTACTAATTATGGTCCATCAACCAAAATTCAAGACATATACAATTCACAATTATATCACAATTTCAACACCTATCACAACTTTCATGAACATGTAACATTTCAACTAGGGTATAATTTAGGGCCTTACACCTTGACGGAGAATTGTAGTTCGATCATCACAAGTACAATGCCTTCATAACTACAAGATCCAGGGAGTTTTACTATTTCATGTGTTATTGGTGATTTTGAATTTAGGAGCAAGTATTAACTTGATGCCTTCTATTTTCAAGAAATTAGGGCTACGTGATAGGTGCTTAATTGATTATGAAATTACTTAATAACATTTAGTGATTATTGACATGAAATTGCTTAAGATACTCACTTTGACTCATGTGATTTTAGGCACAATTCGTAAGAAAAGAAGTTAAAGTGAGTTGAAAGCACGATATTTAGGCCATTTTCTGAAGATTAAGTTTCACTTGTCTTTATGGCGCAAGAAGAATAAAATTAAAAGACAAGACGAAGATTAAAAGAAGAAAAAAATGCAAATAATTTGAGTTGCATGGAGTATGTATGCAAGTACATTAATTAACAGTTGGGAATTAAATGAGACAAAAATGACAAAACAAGATGAAGAAAACACTACAGCAGGAGAAGGAGTAAAATGACGCAATAGCATTGGGAGCATGAACCAGACAACATTGTAGCAACCAAAAACGTAGGTGCAATAAAAGAGAAATGTTGTCATTGGAAAGGAGTAAAACACGCACAATAAAAAAAGGGCATCAGTGATAGCATGAAGGATGAATAGTGAGGGTGGACCAACAATTAAATGAGAAATAGTAAGTAGTTCACTCCAAAACAATGAAGCATAGCTAAGAGACAAAGGAATGCAACAGCTGCAGATTTACGTTTTGCAAACACAGACCATGCATTTTACTTAAAACGTAACAATGTATTGTTTGCGTAAGTGCAAACCACGTCTACATTTCATGCAAACATTAGGCATGAAACGCAGACATTTGGCCAATAACAGTAGCAGAAGCGTGGGGTTTTAAAAAAGGACCAAATGACAACATTGTACAACTAAGGGTTTTATGTGAATAGTAAGATGGACCACGATTTTAATTCGTCACATTAAGAACAGTACCGAGAGCTTGCAAAAAAGAACAGTAGCGGCGACAAAAAAAAGGGGGAGGCACTTCTAGGAGGCTTTGGTTGGGTTACTAATAGGGGTTGAAGCAATTTTTTGAGAGAGACTTATGGAGGGCTAGACGTCCTGGCGCCAGTTCGGAGATGACATCGACACCGATGACCAGAGTTAAGTGTATTTTACAATTTTTGTTCTTTCTTTCTCTCGTTAGAAATTGATTATGTTATCCTATGTTAATTGATTTGAGTTTTGAGTATAGATAATCAGAATTTTGTTATTATTCAGTTATTTGTGTACGAACCCACTGGGTTTTATGAAAAGATGATTTAATGCATTCATTGAATTGTTTATTTGCAAACACATTGCTAAAATTCGATATAATCCTTAATTATTATGTTGAAATTCATATGTAGTGACTAATGATTCATTATCATTAGGGATAACATGACCTAGGTTAATTGACACATCGTATCTGGTTGTTACCATGATTAATCAGTTTTCCTAATTTGCAATGTACTGCCTAATTAAATCTAAAGATCATATCCTAGGTTATTTAGTGGTTAGGTTCAATTAACGATCGTATCTTGATTAAACAAAACCTAAAGGAAAACTCGGGTTAATTATTAACCCACGATTAATAGTTGTGAGGAGGGGTTTAAGAATAACAAATCGATGAAATATGCTTAATTAGGGTGTAGGCTGAGATCGAACCAAAGAACCGGGTCCTTACCAAATTCCCCACTTTTATCATTTTTTGCATGTTTTCTTTAATTTGTTTTCATTAGGTTAATGTCATTTTATTTTCTCATTTCCAAAATCCAAAAATCTCCCAAAAACCTAAACATTGATTAATTTCATTTCAGAAAGTTTACACACACTCTCTGTAGAATCGACCTAGACTCACCACTGCCATAATTGTAAAGCCCCAAATTATACGCTATTTGAAATGTTACATGTTCATGAAAGCAAATGTGATAGGCGTTGAAATTGTGATATGATTGTGAATTGTTTATGTCTTGAATTTTGGTTTGATGGACCATAATTAGTAACTTGAAATTAATTGTTACTCTTAGAGAATTGATGAATGAATGTACAATTGGACTAGGAAAATTGTCAAGTGGCAAGACAAGTTGGTATATGAAAATTTGAACAACTAAAGCCTATTCATTTAGTGACATTTGGCATAAGTAAATAAGGGAAAAATGGTAGTATCATTCAATGACATTTGGCAGCATTGATTAAGTGGAAAATGGTTTAATAGAAGCATGACATTTGGTAGCTTAAATGGAGGATAAGTGGCTCATTTCTATGCATGGCAAGTCGGTTATTCCATTGAAGCATATGTGGTTTGTGTCTTTGTGTGATAAGTGTCCTTAGAGTAAGGACACTCATCTTACACATCATATGGCCTTATGCATTAGCTAATTTCTGCTATAACTCATCCTTCATTTTGCTCCTCACCACCAAAACCTCTCACTTCCTCTCAACTACTGGATTTTTGTTGATTTTGGGTCATCAACGCTTAAGAATCCTCAATATCAAGAAAGCTACTTTATATTACCTTCTATGTTGTTATCATTTTAGTGTTAAGATCAACCTATATCTACCTTGATTTTGGAAGTGTGTTGGTTACATGAAGGGCTGGATTACTCGGTTCTTTAAAGAAGGAACTTGAAGTTAATTATGTAAAGGAATTCAAAACTTGATAGCATGTATTAATACAAGTTTTATAATAATTGAATTGGCATCAAATAAGTGATATCATGCTGATAATTGAATGATGGAAAATGATCATTGTTTGGCAAATTCTGTTTTGGTTTTTTATATATATAAGATAATGATTTGTGAGTTGTCTAATGAAAGATTTTTGAATTGGTTTGGACATGAATTTGATGAGGTATTGAAGCATGAATAAGGTAGAATTGAAATGAAATTGATGGACTTTGGTAAAGGTGTGTCGAATGGAAGTGAATAAGTCAAGTTTTGGAAATAAATTGAAGGATATGGGTGAGTGAACCTTCGATTCACTCATCCCACAATCGTGGGATTTATATGGCTCATTCCCACGATCATGGGAAGTACTTACAAAGGAGAAAAGGTTGGTTTTGGCAATTGTTGGACTACATATGGTTAAGTCACTTTTTAGTGGTGTAATTGGATTTGATTATAGTGTAAAATGAACCTAGTTTGATGTGGAATAAATTAATTAAAGGTTAAATAAGATTTGCATTTTTTTAATTGAAGTAATAACTTAAGGAAGGTGTTATTAGATAACAAAGTATCTAATTTTGGAACTTAAAAGTTGTTAAAGGAATGAAGTATACTTATGAATGCTAATGTGATTTAAAGAATAAGAGTAATGTGTTAGTTGTGAATGTTTGTGAATTAGGAACTTGTGTGACTATATGTAATGTCTAAATACATAATGCATTTAATGATACATTAGTGCAAATGTTTATGCTCATAAGGTATGTTAAGTTTGTTTAGATGTGTATATATATGTTCAATTTTTGAAAAATGGAATAAAGGCATATGTTATACACTACATCTTTTGCATGTGATTCTAAAACCTGAAATAGTTTGTTTTAAAACTGCCAAGTCTTAGTCGTGGGTAAATAGGCATGCCTAGAAGGGTCTGCAACTGCTCCTATGACACTAAGATGTCTATTGATATTGACACTTCGGTGTCTTCTGTTATTGAGATATAAGTTTCTCCTATTTTATGATACCAATCATAGGTATCTCCTGTTCTTATCTTGTTACCCACTTTTATAAAAAAGGATTAGTAGACTATCATGTTTTATATTTTGATACATGTTCATTTTTGATATAAAGAAGTTCTGATATGATGCAAGATAAGCTCTAATTTGATAAAAACATATTCTGATCTGATACAAGTTATATTTTAATCTGAAAGGATTATCTCCTGTTCTGATATTCAATTATGATCCTTGTACATTTTGTTTTGATATTTATAAGTTTTGTTCTTATGCAAGAATGTTTTATATTGATGAATCATATTTTTTTTTGAGACATAATGTTTAGATTACTCTGTAATATGAACAATTAAAGATTGTTATGATATGATTTGAATCTATATATATGAATGTTAGACGACTGTTAGAAACAGTCGCCATTATGCATTATGCTTAGTTATTCCCTACTAAGCTTTATGCTTAGCAAAATCGTTTTGCCTCTGTGTAGGTTCTGATAAGAAGATTCAAGGACTGGGACAAAGACTGCCGCAGTGGCCAAGAAGAATGTGTTCTATTTTGGAAGTTGTTTTGTTTGAGTCTTTGTTTGTGTTTAAGTTTGAGTTGTATTTCATTGTAATAAGATATGGTGTATTTTGTATTTTGTTTAATGGTTTCTAATAACCTTAATAAAGGATGAATTTGGAACTTATGGCATGTATTTGGAATAGTACAATATGTTTGATATATTTTGTATACAACAACATCTAATGATATGTAATGTATGTTTGCTTGAGTTTCTGGAAGTGCTTTCAAATGTTTTAGCATGTTTTAGATTGTTTGGCATGTTTTAGTTCTGTTTTGTATGGGAGGCATATGGGTGTTACAATAATAGTAGATCTAGTTATTTTATTTTGACTAGCATTACAATGTGTGGTTAAATTTTGCGCCGTTGCTGGGGGTGCGGTGTTTTAGTTTATGTTTGTGATTTTAATTGGTGTTTTGTACGTATGTATTTTTCAGTTATTTCTTGATCTTTTCACTTTTTTTTTGTTTTTGTATTAAAAAAAGTTGACATAGATATAAGTAATTTCTTTTATAACTCTTATTCTCAATCCTATAACCAAAGTTGGAATGATCAACCTAACTTTGGTTATAGATGGGATAACCATCAGAATTACTTCTATGTTAGTTTGTAGGACACACAACAATTCCCTTGTGGACCAGAAGTTTTTTGTCACAACTCTGGTCTAGTTTCCAAGATATAGAAAGCCAACAAAACTCATTTACATATATGGAATAATTGATTAATGTTGTGATTGCTAATAATCTCCAATTTCAACAGAGCCTACAACAACAGTTGCAATAGTTCTAGCAGGAAATGAGGCATATAACGTCTAGAAACCAGAGCATGACAAGCCAAATGGGTGAGATGACAGTGAAGATTGACTACCTAGAATCACAAATGAAAGAGGAGCAGCCATATCAACCTGAGGTATACCTAATGGATGTTAGTGTAGAAACCTTACAGAGTGATGAGGAGCTTGAGAATTTTGAGAGCATTACTTAAGGAGTTGCTTGTGTGGAAGAAGCAGAGGAGGAGTGAAAAGCAAAAAAAGCTATATCTTTTAGCGCGAAGGTAAATAATGAGTTCAATTTTGTTGTTGAGAATGACTCTTTAATTTTACCTAGCAGGTTAGAAGAATTAAACGAGGAAGAAAAAGGTGAAGAGACATTGATTGAGCCAAATTTATACTATAAATTGGCCCTACTTTCTTAAGTATTTATGCATTTGTTGTCTCCTAATTCATGATTTTTGTGCTTAATTTGGTCCTTCATATCGAGTTTTTACAAATTGTAAATTGTCAGTATTTTGTCATCATTTGATATTAATTCTGCATAACTTTTATGAGGACAATTGATACTGCAAGTATTTTATTTTGTAGGACCGAAGGAGTCAACTTTCTAGGAAGTCAACAAGTGGTGAGAAGCCTTCCAGTCGTCGGGACGAACCAGCACTTCCATTCGTCGCGACAAATGAATTTCCCATTTAATTACCTCGTCGCGA
>JAOTAX010014216.1:0-12538 GCA_025629825.1 Erythroxylum guanchezii
ATCAAGTTTCCAATTTCCCAAATCTTCCAACTTTTCATCAACTTCTTAACTCTCCTCACCATCCACGACATCATCACTTCATGACTTAGGTTGAACTTTTGTTTTTAAAAGGAGAAGAGAAGAGCAAGCATGGGAGGAGAAGCTAGAAAAGATGAACTAACAAAATCAAGAAGAAGGGAGGGAGGAGAGACTTACGAAGTTGGAGAGAAAAGCCATAAAAAAAATCACTCACACCTTTTTAACAAAGAAGTTTCGTGAATGTGGAGAACAAAAGACAAGCATTAAATAAATGTAAGATGTGTCATAGGACACTTGGCATTTACATAAGAAAAAGACAAAAAAATCATTTTATATTATTTAATAAGAAACCTTTAATCCATCCAATGGCTCTAATTTCAATCCCAAAATTATTTACTTCAATATCCAGTGCCATTGGGCAGAAATTTTCAGTACTGGAAACCAATCGGTCCGCCGCCTGGCGATTTTTTCGGTCCGAAAATTTTTCCCGGAAATTTTCAGAAAACTACCGAAAATTCCCCAAAAATGTAAAACACACAAAAATTACTCCTATTTATTTTTCAAGCACAAAAACCACATTTTTCACAACAAAATCACATTTAAGCACATATACCGGGAAATGTCATGAATGCATGTACAATCATTTTCATGTGCAAATTTTACTATTCACATGTAAGAATATGCATGTATATTTCAAAACAATCTAAACACTCTTAGCCCTTTCCAAATTACTATTCTACTCTTCCCATCGGGGGTGGGATGTTACACTCTTGCTTGTATAGAATACATGTTTTAGGAATGTTTAGGAAATTCAACCTATCCAGAGTGTTGTCTGTTCTGCATAATGAGCCAGAGCAGGAAGCTCGTATTGGATCTAAGAACCTTGTTCCATATCAGGATATTCCATCCGACAAGATCAACAGGCCCCTCCCTCATTCTTCGAACATCTTTTGTAGTGTTCTGAAACAGGAATTCCTTTCCACAAGTAACTATCCCTCTTCCCCTGACTCCTGAATTAAGGCAGGGATAGCAGGCTTACTTCAGCTGGGAGGAGGGTCCAATTCCCATTATTGATAATTGCTTGAAGCTTTGCATCTTTAGGAAATCGAATGAGTAGAGATCTGGCCAAGTGATTGTGAATTAGTGCACCATTCCCTGTCCAATTGTCATACCATAGAGATATTCCATCTCCTGTCCCAATCCTACATTGAATATTTTGATAAATATCCTCTCTTAATCTGAGTAATTGGTTAAAAAACCAAGTGTAGCTAGTTTTGGGCTTAAGGGCCCACAAGCTGCCTCCTTTTATTATATAGGAATGGATCCAAATAGTCCACAAGGTTTGTTTATCACTGAGAATTTTCCATATCCGCTTGGAGATGAGAAGTTTGTTTTTGCTGAATAATGAATCCAGGCCTAACCCTCCTTCTTCTCTTGGTTTGCAAATTGTCTTCCAACTAACTTTTGCTAGTCCTCTTTCACCATTACTTTTGCCCCATAAGAATTGCTTCATCATTTTTTCAATAGTTTTGATCAACCCTTTTGAAAGAAAAATATAGGAGCACCAGTAGGAGTTCATGGACAAAACCACAGATTTCAGAAGTTGTATTTTCCCTCCATCGGATAGGGCTCTATTTGCCCAAGCCCCTAATCTTTTCTGAATCTTATCCATCAAAGGAATGCATTCACAAAACCTTAACCTTCTTGAAGAGATAGGAATTCCCGAGTATAGCAAGGGAGGGTCTTTTACTGCCATTCCAGTAAGTAGAGACAATATGTTTGAGAGTTGGGAGGCACTTTTAGAGAGAATGAGGAAGCTCTTACTATAGTTCACACATAGCCCCGACATCTCCTTAAAAAGATTGAGGGAATTCATCAACAAAGTGACTGAATGTACATTTGCCCTGCTTAGGAGAATGAGATCATCTGCAAAACATAAACTGGTTAGTGAAAGTTTCTTACATTTCGAGTGGAATCTGAATTTTGGATCCGAAGTGGAGTTTTGCTTTAGGATCTGAGTAAGAACCTCCATACAAATCAGAAAAAGGTATGGGGATAGAGGATCCCCTTACCTAAGCCCCTTCTTGCCTTTGAACATCTCCTTAGGGCAGCCATTGATCAAAATTCCATAGGAGGCAGTAGAAATACATTCTTGAATCCATTGTATGAACCTTAAGGGAAAGTTCATTACCTCCAAAGTTTGTAGGAGGAAACCCCAATTAACACTATCAAAGGCTTTTTTTAGATCAATTTTAATAGTGTAATTTAATGGACTCTTCTTCTGATTGTATCCTTTAAGAAGCTCCTACACTAATAGGATATTATCCCCTATATCTCTATTGGCTAGAAAAGCTCATTGATTCTCACTGATGATATAATTGAGAACCTCTTTCATCCTATTAGCCAAAATGTTTGCAATGAACTTGTAAAGGAACTTTGTACATGAAATAGGCCTGTAATCATTCCAAGTTTCTGGATTGGAATTCTGAGAGATCAAACATAGATATGTCTTATTGATTTCCTTCAGTAAGGCCCCTTTCAGAAAGAATTCTTGAACTGCTTCCTTAACTGTCCCCCCAAGAATAGGCCATGCTTTCTGATAGAAAAAACCGTTTAGTCCATCTGGACCCGAAACTTTAAAACCATTCATGCTGAAAACAACCTTCTCAATCTCCTGATCAGAGACAGGTCTTAATAGCTGAGCACTTTCATCCTCAGGAATTTTGGCTGAGATGTATTGTGCAAGATCATGATTATGCTGTAGCAAAGTGTCCTCTGTGCCCAGTAACTTTTTATAGAACCCCATAGCCTCTTTAGCAAGCGCTTCCTGTCCATACACTTCCACTCCATCTCCAGTCTTAATAGAGGAAATTCTATTAATATTCCTACGGGTTAACAAAGAATTGAAGAAAAATTCCGTGCATCTATCCCCATCCTTCAACTAATTTACTCTAGCTCTTTGTTTGTATAAATAGCATTGATTATCCACCACTTCCAAGTACTTCTTAAGGGCTGCCTTTTCCTCCATAACTAAATTTCCATCCGAAGGGTTAGCTGCCAGAGAAATCTGAATAGAGTTAAGCTTCTCCCTAGACATGTAAACCTCCTTAGTGAGGTCCTTACCTCTCTTGTTGTTAAGAATCTTCAATGTTTTGTTTAATAGCCTTGAACTTCTGAATGCATAAGTATTGCTTAGTACCATAACACCTAAGCTCTAGCCCTTTGGTAATTGCATCTTGAAAACCATCTACACTGGCTAGGAAATTGGCAAATCTGAACGGGTGGAGCACTCTAACAGTAGTGAAAAGGAAATCAATTCTTATAGGAGTGTGATCAGAGATACCAGGATTCAGAAATTTTGCAGTGCTTCTAGGATAGGTAGAGAGCCATTCCTGATGTGCCAAATAGAGCTTTGCTTATTGTACCATGTAAACAGATGTCCTTCCATTTTCAGATCTGTCAATTCCACCTCCTGCATGCATTCATACAAATCAGGGGAGTAGTTTAGCAAGTTACAATTGCCTTCAGCCTCAGTCCTTAAAGCAGTGGTGTTAAAATCACCACACACCACCCAAGGGAGAGAAACCAATAATTTAATCCGTCTAAGGTCATTCCAAAGGTCAATTCTTTGGAAGGCTGTGTTGAAACCATAGACAAAGGTAGCTAGAATCTGAGAATTATCCATGTTGAAATAAATCATAGAGTGAATATGCTGTTGTCCAAAATCTAAAGCATCCACCTCCACAAATTCAGCATCAAAAGCTATGATAATCCAACCATAGGCATGGCATTGGTGATTAGAAATGAACTTCCAATTGCTTCCAAGACATGCCAATTTATTCAATTTTGCTTCCTTAATTATAGTCTCCAACATACAAAAAACTCTAGGCTTTTCCTTTAGGACAAAGTCCCTTAAAGCATTGAGCTTAGAGGGACTATTTATTCCACGAACATTCCAAACAGTCAAGGTCATAGGCAAGTGGTTTTGCCTTTGAAGCTTTTCCTACTGCTCCTTATACTTTTCCTAGACATGGTTTGCTCATTTCTATCTTCTAGGTGACTTCCATTCAGTAGAGCTTCCTTTTGGTGACTGTGTTCAGCTAGCTCACTAATGGCATCACCTTCATTTGGAATGGGATCATTAGTAACCAACTCATTACCCCTAATGTCAGTAGAGCTATTGCAATCTTCTTCAGAATTATTGATTTGTTCCTCCTTCTGTTGAGTTGATTCATTGTTGTTCTCCAACTGAATGTGATCTTGAGATTCTAGAGTGTCATTTGATGGCTGAAGCATCCCTTGAGTCGCCTCCCTTTGCTCAGTCACCTCATTCAGCTTTTGGTCCTCATGCTCAACCTTCTCTAACCCCATCACTTCCTAATAATCCCCTTTGAGAAAAATTCTACCCATAGGTTTCCATTCCTTGCCTTGAGCCCTTAGAGATGGCTTCCAATGATAGGTTACTAAAACCTTATCTTCTCTAAGAGAATTTTCATCTACAAGCCTTAGAATAGGATTGCTATCTTGCAATTTAGAATAGGAATGCTATCTTGCAATTCTTTGGTAATATCCATGCTGATACATAGTCGAGCAAAACCTACCCTTTTCCTCAAAGCTGTATTCTCATCCATACATAAAGGCTTACCTAGATAGCTTGCCAACATACTCAGCCCCTTAGTGGTCCAATATTCCAAGGGAATATTGTTAATGTTCACCCATAAGGGAATACTCTTCCTTCTAATTTTCTCTAGTTCCATCCCAGGATGCCAATTTTGTAGGAATAAAGGAAGCTGAGAAATATGCCAAGGACCTTCTTCAATAAGCTTTAGAGCTTCCGATTTAGAAGAGAAGGTGAAAATTATATTATCCTCTTCGGATAACATTACCTCCAAGAGTCCTCTTCCCTTCCAATTCTTAGTTGCCCATGCTTGTATGATAGGAAATGCAGGTCTTTTATCCATAAAGAAGCCCACAAGAGTGGTTTCCCAAGTCTTGGCTCCTTGTTGAAGGATATCAAGGCTGGAAGCTACCATCAACTTGCCTTCAAATTCAACCGGAGGGTTGAACTCTAGCTGAGAATCTGGTTCATCACCTACAACTTGTTTCCAAGTTCTCTTAGCACCTCCAGCCTTGTTTTCATCTGCATTAGCTGCTGAACTCTTGGGTTCAGCCACTGTGGAACTCTTGGGAGGGGTAATAGAAATAAGAGAGGGTTGGGGGGGTCGGCAGTGTTAGAAGAGGGCAAGGCGAAAGGAGGGTTAGGATTAGGGTTTGGGTTTAGGTTAGGCTTGGGGAAAGTGGCTGAAAAGGGGGGGGGGGGGATCTGAGTTCATTTGTTTCACTGATGTGCAGGGGACAAGAAAAAACAGAGCAAAGAGAAGGAGGGGATACCAAGATCTGGCCAGAAGGGGATACCAAACAAGGCAAACGAAAGGAAGAGAGAAAAAGGGGGGAGGACAGGCTGAGGATTGAGAATTTGTGAATGCAGTATAGAAAGTAGAGTTGCAGATCTTAAAGAAAGGTAAGAGAAACCGGGACTGCAATGGAGTAAATGGAGTAAGGAGGTAAAGAAGCAAATTTGAGAGGAATGGTTGCAGATCTGAGAGTGAAAGCAAAGAATGGGAAACTGAAGCTGAAGCAGCAAACAGCAGAATGAGAGATAGGGACAGAGTAAACGATGAGGGAAATGGCTTAGGAAGAGGGTTGGAAGCCTGGGAATGGTAGGGAAGCTGCTGGAAACCATCGAATTTCTGAGCAGTCAACCTCTCAGTTGCTCATTTAAGCGAACAAGTTGATGTTACATTCCTATGTAGATGTCAATTTTGGAGAAAGTGGAGGTTTATTCGTGTATGTCCTAAGTAAAGGTGCCCCTAATAGAGATACACAAGAGCGCATTCAACATTTTGGTGAAACTGTAAGTAAAATTTTTAAAGAAGTTTTGAGCGCTATGGATAGATTTTTAAGGGATATACTCGTACCAAAAGATCCTAAATTCAACAAGATTCCACTACGAATTGCCAATGATGCTAGATATATGCCACATTTTAATGTTCCCCCTCTCCTTTCATTATATTTTTCATTGAAAATGGTTGTTTTTATCATCTTATGATTATTATTTTATATTAGGATTGCATTGGAGCTATTAATGGTACACATTTAGCGGTAATTGTTGCAAAGGAGCATCAATTGCTATATAAAGGACGGAAAGGAATAATGACTACGAATGTATTGGTAACTTTGACTTATTATTCACGTACGTTTTAGCGGGTTGGGAGGGATTAACACATGATTCTTGTATTTTCCTTGATACAATCGATAATCCGAAACTCAAATTTTCAAAACCACCGACAAGTAATTTTAAGATTTGTAGAATTTATTATTCATGATTTAGAATTTTTATGATATCATTTATATTAATTATATTGCCTCTATGGACACTCAGATAAATATTACTTGGTTGACAAAGACTATCAGAAAGAGAAGAATATTTGACACCTTACCCAAAAGCAAGGTATCAAGAATATTTGACACCTTACCCAAAGATAAGGTATCATCAATCGAAGTTATACGGTACAAATCTAAGAGGATCTCAAGAAGTTTTTAATCGAACTCATTCATTATTGAGAAATTGTATTGAGAGGGCTTTCGATGTTCTTAAGGCTTGATGGGAGATATTGGAGAAAATGCCTAAATATTCATTGATAAATCAAAAGAGAATAATTTGTGTTTATGTGACATAACTATATTAAAAGAAGCACAATTGGCAACCCAACTTTTAACATCATTGATCAAGATCTTGAATTTATACCTCCGGATGTATTTGGAGATGTTGAAGTTAATTTTACACAAGAGGTATTGAAGAACCAAGAACTAGAGAGATGATAACTATTCGTGACAATATTGCTTCTAGTTTAATGGTAATTAGACATCATTTTTAGATTATTATAGACCTTTGCTTTAAATGATGGTGTTGACTTCTTTTGCACTATCTAAATTCTTATAAAAATATTCAAAGAAATATTAAGATATAATATATATGTCCTTATAAATCTTTTTTTAAGTCATGTCCTCATAAATTATTTTACATATAAACAGTTAATATTAAACAATTAATTTTATCAAACATCTTTAAATAAACAGCTGATATTATCCGCTAGTCAAATCAACTATATTAATCTGCTATCAACTAACCACTGTAGAACCAACAGCTAACGCAATCCGTTAATTATCAAATAAGGCCTAAAATATTTTGGGCCGTAGATTTAAAATTTTGAAGATTAGCACTTAATTACCCACTTGATTCATTACCTGTTAGTTGAGTTGGGCAGTTTTTGACCGCTGTCCGTTATTCTCAACAACGATGTTTGGACTGGACCGCGTTTGCTCACTTTCTTCTTTACCTTCCTCTTAGATTATGGTCCTTAGCCCGTTTTCAACACTCAATTTCTCCGACTTGAAATTTCAACCCGAGTTTCTGCGTTAAAACAAGTTGATAAAGAATCTAGATAGCAGAAACCCAGGTTTAATTCAAAGGTCAACTTCACAAAAAACACGGGCTCATCACTAGTATATATGCCTAGAGATTGCTCGTAAGCTAGCTAACATATCAACCTTGAAGTCTCGAAAAAACAGCAGTGCCCAGTTCTTGTTACACTCTTGTTGTCACCTAGAACATTAAGCACATATTTGTGTTGAGATAAAGACTGAATCCTTGGAGTTGTGAGACGATGAAAGTAGGAGAATTAGACGTCGTGTTCAAACACCTTGACGAGAACGGTGATGGGAAGGTTTCGCCGGTGGAGTTAAGCCGCACTCCGATGGAGATTTGATAATAACAATATGTATTTACACAAAGAATGAGAAGGCCCAGTTACCGCATCATGATTCTGAATTCTTCAAAGCTAAGAACACCATCACCGTTCAGATCAAACCGATTTATCATAGATTTACACTCCCAAATGGATTTGGAGTCACCAAGTTTACTGAGCATCCTTTTCAAGTTCTTGAGAGTGATGAAACCAGAATTCTCAGTATCATACACCCCAAAAGCCTCTCTTAAATCTCTCAACTTCTCTTCTCCTGCTCCAGCCTCCATAAGACCAGCAACGTCCTCTGGCCCCAAGAAACCATCTCCATCGGAGTCCCACAAGCCAACCACCATCTCCGCCTCTTTAATGCACAACTCCCTCCCCCCAAGCAACCCTATACGGCGGCTTAACTCCACCGGCGAAACCTTCCCATCACCGTTCTCGTCAAGGTGTTTGAACACAACATCGAATTCTCCTCCTTTCATCTTCTCGATCACAACTCCAAAGATTCAGTCTTTATCAAAACACAAATATGTGCTTAAAGTTCTAGGTGGCAACAAGGGTATCACAAGTACTGGGCACCGCTGTTTATCGAGACTTCAAGGTTGATATGTTAGCTAGCCTTTGAGCAACCTCTAGGCATATATACTAGTGATGAGCCTGTGTTTTTTGTGAAGTTGAACATTGAATTGAACCGGGGTTTCTGTTTTCCAGATTCTTTATCAACTTGTTATAACGCAGAAACTCAGGTTGACACTTCAAATAGGAGAAATTGAGTGTTGAAAACGGGTGAAGGACCATAATTTAAGAGATAATGATTGGAAGCATTTTACACAAATCTAAGAGGAAGGTAAGAAGAAAGTGAGCAAACGCGGTCCAGTTTACACAAATCTAAGAGGAAGGTAAGAAGAAAGTGAGCAAACGCGGTCCAGCCCAAACATCGTTGTTGAGAATAACGGACAACGGTCAAAAACTGCCCAACTTAACTAACAGGTAATTAATCAAGTGGGTAATTAACGATTGCGTTAGCTGTTGGTTTTATGGTGGTTAGTTGATAGCGGATTAAAATAGTTGATTTGATTAGTGAATAATATCAGTTGTTTATTTAAAGATGTTTTATAAAATTTTTAATATTAGCTATTTATGTGTAAAATAACTTACTAAGACATAACTTAAAAATAAGATTTATAAAGACATAAGTATTATATCTTAATACTTTTTTGAATATTCTCATAAGAATTTAGATAGGACAAAAGAAGTTAACACCATTTAAAGTAAAGGTCTATAATAATCTAAGAACGACGTCTAGCTGTCATTAAACTAGAAGCAATATTATCACAAATAGTTGTCATCTCTCTAGTTTTCGATTCTTCAATGCCTTCTTTTGTAGAGTTAACTTCAACATCTTCAAATACATCTGGAAGTATAAATTCAAGATCTTGATCGATGATGTTAAAAGCTAGGTTGCCAATTGTGTTTTTTTTAATATAGTTATGCAACGCAAAAGCTGCACAATACCAAACCCAATCCAATCTTTGAATCTAACATTATAGAAAATTTCAATTAGTATAAAATAATTTTGTAGCAGTTTTTGTATTGTACAATACCAAATCCAATGATACTTATTTTATTTAATTAATTTAAAAGTAGTGATATCAATATGAAGCAAAAAAATTTATTATAAAGAATTCTAACTTGGTTAAATTTTTGAATAAACCATAGCATTTTTGTGAAGTAAATTGAATTCACAATTTATGCTTATCTATCTATACCTCTGTCTCTATCTCTATCTCTATATTTGTAAAGCAAGATGATAACTTGAGTAATTTGTAATAACTTTTGGGCATAATGATCTTTTCGTCTCTTAATTTCTCAATCGCTGGAGCAAAACGCTTCTCATTTAAATGTTTTCAAAAATAACGGATTGAGTTCAATCTGATTACCAAACATGATTATGGCCTCGTTTGGTAAGTTTTTAGCTGATTGACATGCTTCAACTGTTTGACTATTCAAACAACTATAAATGTTGTTTGGAGAACAGCTAAAGCATTGGTTGTTTGTCTTTAATCAGCCAAAATTGAAAACACTCCTACACAGGAGTGTTTTCATCAACCAGCTAATTATTTAACCTTTAAAACCCAATTATACCCTTTCTTATGTAGTAATAAAAGAGAAAGCAAGTTAAAGGTAAAGACAAAAAAAAAAAAGCTTTTTTACAACTTTTTTTACTAATGTTATATATAAAGTAATATACTTAAAAATATATTTACTTCTAAGTATGATAAATTGTAGAAATATAATTTTTATTTATTAATAAAATTAATTAACAATTAGTTATAAAATATGAGTAATTTATCATCTTATATATTAGTATTATTATGTAATAAATAAAAACTAAATAAAATTTTAATTTATTTTATTTTATTGTCATATTAATTATTAATAAAATAAAACATATATTTATTAATTAATAAAAATTAACTAGCTTTACATATTTAAAATTATTATACTTCTATTAAAAATAATTATATGTAAATTAGTACATCAATTAATAACTTTTATTTTGATGTATTTAGCCCCAATACACGACCTCTTGAACATGATTCAACATACTTAGACTAATGGGAAGGGTTAAAAATCAAATTTGCAGGGACAAGGTAAATTGGTTTTTCTTATATTTTTTTAAAGTCATGTCCTTAGAAGTCATTTTACATATAAACGGCTAATACTAAACAGCTAATTTTACCAAACATTTCTAACAAACAGCTAATGCAATCCGCTGGTTAAATCAGTTGATAAAATCAGCTAACAACTAATACAATCAGCCGATTGCCAAACAGGACCTATTAGCGGTTTGATATGGTCAAACAACCAAATAGCTCTCAATCTGTCAAAAAATAGTTGATTAGTCATTTACCAAACAAGGCCTTAATTAATTATACGTTAGTTGTTTTAGTAGTGATTGAGCCTTTCATACTTTTGAACTAGGTTTCATATTGCCAAACCAATTTTTAATCTCTATCTAACCGTTCTTAAAAGATTTAAGTATGTTCAAATTATTATGTTGTAATTTTAATATTTTTAAGATTTAATATCACTTTAAATATTAACTAAATTAAAAAATTATTAATTCTAATAATTAAGCTTTCAACTTAATTTATCTTAATTCTAGTAATTGAACGTCAACTTAGCTTATTTGCTCTAAAATTAAAATGGGTTTTGATAGGGACTATACCTAATTTTGTAGCTAAACGTCTAAGTTATAGATGACAACTGGATCCGGGCTTGACCGTACCTTATATTATAGCTGTTGGGTCTAACTTAGAGATGGCAACTGGGATCAGGCCTAGCCCAGCTCGCTTTGAAGTCAACAAGCTGGGCTCAGGTTGATACGACTTTGAGCTTGGTTTCAGGCCTGCTTTTTTCAAAAATTTCAACCTCAGCTAGAACTCGGACTCTGACTTGGGCTACTCAGGTCCTGTCGAGCATGATGCCTGATCTTTATAAGCAAAACAACGTCGTTTTATATTTTTAAATTAAAAAAATTTTGGTCAGGCCAAATTAGGCTTGTCCTCAAGTGATTCTTAGCCTGAGCCCGATCAGGTCAGAGGCAACCCCTCCCATTACCATTCCTAGTCTAAGTTTGGAGTTTAGAATGAATTTCAAGCTAGACAAAAAAAAAAAAATCAAGATTTTTAAGTTTTTTTTCAAACTTTGAGTCGAAATGAACTTGATCTTTTTATGTCAAAATATTTTAAAATTTAGATTCGAGTTTGATTCAATATTCGATGAACTTATATTTTATTCATTGATTTTAAATGGGATGAAATATCAACTTTAGGAACTTTGACTATATTCAATTTAAAAAATAAAATAATTGAGTGAATAAAAAGGTCAAAGTAGGTCGTAATTAAAGATAAAGTGATTAATTGTCTTCAAATGAGTCTTTGTCTTTTATTTTATGTTCTTATCTAATTGGGATACATTGAATTTTGAAATCGATCTTGTCTATGCTGAACATGTCATCCTTTCATATATATAGAGAGAATTAAAATAAGAGTCTTCTCTACTGTTGACTATGGAAAAAGGAAGTTTTGTCTGGCACAACAGAATTGAAGATTGAAATAATCCTCTCAAGGAAAGTAGCCTTCGAAGCAAAACAGTGTATAACTAAAGGGCTGCTTCACAGAATAGTTTGTGTAACTTTAAAATGCATGACTTTGATAGAAACTTACAGGTCTCCTCTGCCAACTTGTAGACTGGGGTGTTTGGTTGACTGGAATTATTATTTTAAACAAACCAAGAAGCTTTAGTGGCCTGTCTTCAAATAGAATACTCCATCCAAAGTAAAGAAAGTTATTTAGTAGGAGAATTTCTTGCTTTATAGCTCTCAAATTGTCCATCCTCTCGTTGGGCACAACGGGTGTATTTCGTGAAAAGGAAAAATAAAATGAGCAAAATCGACACAGAGTATTTAACGTGGTTCACCTTTAACTTTGGGCTACGTCCACAGACAAAACACAGAATATTTCTTCCACTATTATAAACAGTAGATATACAGAGATAAAACTAAAATAGTGGCTCACAAGGTGTTTTTAACCTAAAAATACTAACCTCACTATTTTGTCACTCACTAACCCTTTAGGAATAAATTTCCCAACTTCAGAGCAAAAACAACGCTCTGGTTTATCTTTGTTTTTTCTGTCTGTTTT
>JAOTAX010014260.1:0-12533 GCA_025629825.1 Erythroxylum guanchezii
CAAAGATAAGTCACAATGATATAATTATTTTCTTGGATTCCAAGTGACATGAGAGTCGGTAAAGGTAAATGAGTCCCAAATGGCTGGATTCCTGAAAAGGGTCCTGGCATGTTCGAACACACCAATGGAAACAGTGTAAGTTCTTCCCTCACATGTAAGGTTTTGAATACCTTCATACAACAGCCTTTCCACTATTGCTAAACTTGTAGATGAAACGGTACGAAACGGTTTACCTATAACACAATAGGAAGGAACTTGCATATTATCATATTAGATACTCTTTAAACAAATCTATCTTGAGAATTCATACGTACTAATATGTCCAGACGAGCTCCGTGGAACTGCCAACTTTTCTAAAGCAACTGATTTCCCTAATCCTTTATCGACCGTTGTGTCATTGCTCTCGCCTCCTTCGTCATACATGTCATTTTCGAGATTCAAGCAAGCTTAAAACAACATGTAGTATAATAATCAAATGTGAATATATATAATATCTTCATAAAAGGAAATGAGATGTACATGATAAGGAGAAAGTGACGTTGTTCAGATGATAGTATACACCTTGAAGTAGAAGATCGACCATGAAAGGCAAATGATCATTACTTAAAGAAGTGGAGATTGCTGTTGCATTGTTTATTCCTTTGGCAAGGACAATTTTGCCACATTCCTCCTAACGGAATGAATTATTACCATTTGGAACTAGACACCATGTCGACATTCCTTGATTAAGAATTTGAATTAAATATTTGACACAATATATTGAAAAGTTTGAAATGATCTCCTTTGTCGAATAACATATTCAAATACATACACAAATTAGTCACTATCTTTACTTAATTGTAAATTACAATCATTTTCATTTTCTGAAGAATAAGAATCAAAATCCGGCTCCTCTTCATACCTCTGACTATCGTCCTCCTCTCTAGATGAAATTTCAACATATTCGTTAGATGGATTGTTCAAAGGTTCATTATCATTATATGTGACAGATACATTTATAAAATAAGCATCTTCCTGAAATGCTTCACTTTCAGTTATCTTTTCTCCTTTTCCATGTGATTCAAAAACAATTCTAGGTTTCACTTTGCAAACCGCCAACCAATCTGACATATCTCGTCGTAAGCTAAGAAAAGGGACATAACACACCTGTTTTGCTTGCATAGCTAACACGAAAGGTTCAAATTGTCTCAATCTTCGTCGGTTCTTGATTTTAACAAGATTGTATCAGCTATGCACTTTTTTTTTCCAACATTTAGATTCGGGTCAAATCAATCACACTTAAATATCACAGTTCACTTGATTGGCAAGTACTCAGTCGCAATGATTTTACCATAGTAATCTATCAATTCTCCCTGTATGGAAACTCCACTATTTATTGTTACCATGCTATGACCATAATACTCTGAATGATATTTGTACCCATTAACGAAATACATTGGATATGATTTAATAGTTCGGAGAGGTCCCTTAGCAAGATCACAAATGAACTTGTTTTCTATTAGATTTTCTAAGGCCTACATTAAAAGAAATTATCATATCAGTGAGTACAATGTTATTTCATCACTTAAATCTTAAAATTCAATTATGAGAATATTTGTAAGTGGAAACTTACATATCTCTCGAACTACATGCAAAGTATCTTCCAACCTCATTATTTACTTCTTCCTATGTGCTGTCTAGCATGATCTCGCGTAACAATGCCTCATATAATCTAAATACATTATTATGTATTTTAGTTATGAAAAAGACAAAATATGAAAACTGATATAATCATGTTCAACTTACTGAATGAAAGGTTGAACCTCTTGACAGTTCAATAAAATGTAACTATAGGCAGCCTCAATTTCTTACTCTGTTAACATTCTTCTTATTACACATCCATATGCTCACCCAGGATATGTGAAAGTGGATAAGTTACCATCAGCATCACTTGTTCCTCTCTCATCTTCATTACGAGGAACTTTTTTTTTTCTTTTGTGTGAACATGTGGCTCAAAATAATGTCCGCAAAATGTACTAGCTTTCTCCACTAAATAAGCATTACATATGAAACCTTCAAGTCTATCCTTGTTTTTGACATTATTCTTCAAGTGATGCAAATACCTATATTAGAAAATATGGTTATTACAATTTAATAGTTTAAACATGTTATTACTTCAACTACAATAGTTTGAATTTGAATTACCTCTTAAACAGATACATCCATCGATATTGAACTGGACCAGCTAGTTTGGCTCTGTGTGCTAAATGCACAGGTAAATGCTCCATACAATCAAAGAAGTTTGGAGGAAGAATTCCTTCTAACTTGCACAAAATGACTGGAATCTCCCTTTCTAGTATTTCTATTACAATGAACTTGATTTCGGATGATGTTAAACTTTTGAAAAAGAAACTTATTTCTGTTATCACTTCCCAAACCTTATCCGGTAACAACTCCCGAAATGCTGAAATTAGCCTTTGCATTAACACATGACAATCTTGACTTTTCAACCCAAATAATTTGAACTTCCTTATATCCACACACCTTACCAATTTTGAAACATAACGATCGGGAAACTTTAGACTTTTGAACCATTTACACAATATTTCCTTTTTTTTGTCCAATGTGTAACATGTTTTTGAAATATTTGCCGGTGCAAAGGTCCTTATGTAACTCATTCCTTCTACAAAAAGGTACAAATCAGCTCGTGATTTTGCATTGACTTTTTTCCCCCTTTCAATGTTCATGATGGTATTAAACAAATTGTCTAAAAAAAAATCAATATGCATCACATCTAGAATATGACATATCAAATTCATTTTCCAATATGGCAAATCCTAGAAGATGCTTCGTTTTCTCCAACCAAAGTTTTTACAATTGCTTGTATTGACTTCATAAGCTTCAAATTATGTAACTTTCAGCAAGCCTAATTCATCAACCTCCTACAAAATCTCTTCACCAGCATTGTAAAGGGGAGGAGGTGTTTCTGCCATCCTATTCTTGATGATTTTTTGTTTATTACGTCTAAATGGATGATCTGGAGGAAGAAATTTCCTATGATTATCAAAGCAACACACTTTGCCCCCGTTTGGAAGATAAAAGTCATCAGAATCATTTCCACAATAAGGACAAGCCCGTTTCCCTACTGTGCTCCATCCAGACAACATGGCATATGCTGAAAAATCACTAATGGTCCACATCAATGCCACTCTCAACACAAAATTCTGTTTCAAAGACACATCATATGTCTGAACACCATATGCCCAAAGATACTACAATTCTGATATCAATGGTTGTAAGAAAACATCAATTTTATGCTTTAGATTTGAAGGTCCTGGCACAATCACTGTCAAAAACATATATGCGACCTTTATACACATCCATGGAGGCAAATTATAAGGAGTTATTATGATTGGCCATGATGAATATTGCTGGCTGAATTGACCAAAAGCTTGGAATCCATCCATCGTCAATCCCAAACTTACATTTCGACTTTCAGCTGCAAACCCCATATGGATGTCATTGAAATGTTTCCAGGCCAATGCATCTGAAGGATGACTTATAATTCCATCTTCCTATTCATGTTCATTATGCCATCTCATGTGCGATACAGTAACATCAGAAGCATATAGTCTTTAAAGTCTTAGAGTTAGCGGGAAATAGTACATCCGCTTTTAAGGTGCTAATTTCTGATTGAACGCTTTCTACGCTTGAACCTTAGGTGACCAAAAAATTTGCACTCTTGTAATTCCACATTATCTCCCTAATACAACATACATCCCAATTTGCAACAATCAATCTTCTCAACAGGCAAACCAAGACCCTTAATAACTTTCTTCATATTGTAAAAACTATCAACCATTGTATGATCAAAAAGCAATGATTCATTATACCACTCAAGAATTTTATCAAAACTACGGTCCGAAATATGGCCTTCAGACTTTATGTTCAATATTCATGCAATCGAAGACAATTGGATCATTGTCTCACAATTTGTCCATAACTCTTAGTCTGTTGACTGTAGTAATTCAAAAAACTGTTTTGTATGTAGGTTAGGTTCTTCCTCAAGATTTTTCATATTTTCCTCAAAGATATTATCGCTTGCATCATAAACCATTTGTATGTGCGAATTTTTAGTCCCATCCACAAATTTGTTCTAAATCCAATCCCCCCTTCAAACTCATTAAAGTTGACAAACATCTGCTTGATTACCCCTTGAGGTGCTAATAAAAGTTAGGTCTCCCATGCCGTCTCCACTCAAAATAATTGGGGACAAACCCTTTTTCTCAGCAAATGCCCATTAACTTCATCAATAGGAAGGAAACATTTGTGTTTGCACTTTTTACATAGACATCTGATCTTCGGCCCATCCATATATGTAGATTGAGAACATGCATAATGAATAAAAGCTTCAACTCCGGTAACAAATTCAGGATTAATGTAACCATCAAGTGTTAATTGTCTATACATCCAAGATCTATCAACATAACTCATTTCTGCAAAACTGTTAATTTCAAACAGTGAATCATGAGTTAGTATCATTCATGTTCGGCAAATATTACTTCACATATAAGATAAGACTTGTGAATCAAGACAACAAGTTATGGTTGTGATTCCTAAGCTCCTCGTATATTTCACTGATAAGCCTCACAGGAGCAATCATCACGGGTTATGGGTTAGAGTTTATGGGTTCAAATCTAAAAAACGAACCTACCCTGAAAATCAAACATATATGTTTGTAATCATATATGTTAGAAGATTATTAAATATTTACTAGTGCCATATATAATAAGTATTCATCAAAATATGAATACTTACTTTAATAAATTGTTTTAACATATAGCTAGCTTTTAAAAGATGCATGTAAAAATTTGCACATGAGAAGTAAATAGAAGCTAATCATGACGAAATTGAATCAATGAAATAACGGATTGACATTTTAAGGTAATTGGAACTATAATATAAGTCAAACTCATCCTATATGAATTAAATGATAAAACGAAGTTCATATAACAAACAAGTTTCACATCGTGCAGCCCATTTCAATTAAAAATGCAAGAAGTTCAGATGGGAAATTCAAACCGCAAACAAATACCCAAATTAAACCAAGTTCAAAAACACGTAGTAAAAAATAAAATCACTTACCTCAACTGACACGCAGAAGGATCTTCCTAAAGTATATGAATGAAGACGATGATGGTGGAGCCAGAATGAAATATATAGAAACTGAAACAAATGTCAATAAAATGTGTGAAAATTCGTTGTTGACATTGTCACACCATATAAGAAAATGAATGTCATTTGAATACCTGCTAAAGCTTCTCTTCAATCTCCCTCAAAATATAAATACTGGAATTAAATGAGTTCCTACAACCAAGAACAAATTCGTTCACAGGTTAGAAAGTAGGATATATAACACATCAATTGCCATGAAATATTATAAGCAATCAAGGTCATTAACTATACTGAGTTAATTCAACCATCAGGTGTTATCCTCAATAATTTGCATATTTATAAGTCTCCTCGATAATAAGATCATCATTTAATACTAAGGAGCTCCTGTTTTAATTTAAAAATGACGATGTTACATTTTACGAGGACCCTATTGAAAATTCGACAGAGTTTCCCCAATAAAATGGACATCTCCCTTTTGGAAGAAGGGTTAATTCTGCAATAAAAAGACACTTCTATATCGACCAATAACCATAACTCAAATTGGGTCTCCACATCGCAAAATCTATAATTATCCAATTCACAATTCAAGTATACTAGTTTGTAACCCATACATGCTAAATTATAGTTAATACATCAAGATATTCTTAATTCTAATCAACAATAACTCAATTTAATCAATTTCATTCATTTATATAAGAACATAACCCTTTTCTAAATTTTTAGGCACCTCGAGAATAAGATTAATTAGGTCTTAGTTGTTAGGATGCATTCATTAAGACGTTATTCAAATTTTTTTAAGCTATAAAAGAAAGATGGCAGTATAGGACCTAATCATAATTTTTAAATTTTGTAAAAAATTGTGATTAATAAAATACTTTTATTTTATTTTATCCTTAATCTTAAATATTTCAACTAATTAAATTGTTTTACCTAACAAAATCTGTAATCTTCTATTTCACAATCCCCATCTCTATTTTTCTACAATTTTTCTAAACTTTATGTCTATAAAAGGTTATTTTATGGATATAAAGAAATAGGAGATTACTATATTGATTAATCAAGTAAGACAAGATTTTTGGTTATTTCTTGTATTTGGAGAAACTTTTGTCTTAGGTTCTTTAATAATTTATGATCTTGTCTACTTTGCTAACAGTGATCAAATCCTAAGATTTTGTCACTCTCATTCGTACCTCTAGGTTTAGTTTAATGAGTTATATCATTCTTCCTTTTTGTTAACTTTGAATATGTTCTTCAATGAAATTTCACGATAAAGTGATCCTTATTCCTAATCATATTATTATGGAATCCCACTCATCATAATGACGATAGTCGTATCATTATAGGTCTTTTAGTATAAACCAACTATTTACATCTTTTAAAGAATCTCCTCTAGCTGTGGAGCCTACTAAAATTTTACTTTTGATTTCTTTTGTCATATTGTACTTAATCGACGTATTAAATGCGAACAATTAATGATTAATGTTAGTTTACTAATTCAAAAAAATATTCAAGTTTTCATAATGAAAATTATATTTCAACTTAAAGCAAATGAAATGGCACAATAAAAATATGTCCTATCATTTAGAAAAACATACGCTACTCATTTAATTGTTGATATTAACATAGTATATCTTTTTATTTTATTTTACAGTAAAGGTAATATTATTAAGAAATTTTATAATTTCAATTTTATTTATGTTAATGGGGACATATCATTGCCCACTATTGCATTCGCTACTTTGAATCTCATAATAGCCAATATGGCTCTCACCATGCTACCAATAATCTTACTAAAACTTTCTCTATTATGAATATTCAACCTAATCACGATCTTACTCCCTTCAACACTAGTACTATTATTAAAAGGTTATTGGATACTGCTCTTAATTCCCATATAATAGAATATGTCACACCATATAAATGATTGATTTACTATTTCTAGGCTTATAAGATATTTATGAATTTTAAAACCATAAGTGCACCGTTTAAGTATAGCTAGCATAGAATAGAGTAAGAGTAAGAAAGAATGATTTGTCAAAAAAAAGAGTAAGAAAGAATGAAGTTATTATTTATGTAAAAATCATTGTAATTTTTATTATACCTAATCTTGGTAATTCACATAAATAAGAACTTAATCATTTGATAATCTTTTATATGTAGGGCATTATGTCTAAAATCCTTATATATATAAATCCTTTTAATTATCAAGAGGTAAATTTTTTAGAATTTTAAGGAAAACCTAGTAATCTCCAAACATACTCGAGGGAATAATTGAAATGACTTCAAATCAAAGTTGAATATCAAAAGAGTGTTTTTTATCAAACACTTGGTATGCATTAACCGATTCATCCCTAATTCAAGAAAAATTCCCAATCTTTATCCATCATTCTCTAACAAATACACAACCCATCATTAACAATCAGTAATTAACAACCAAAACCAAAAACAAACTCCATATTAACAAAACATTTCAACCACAGGCGTCGTCATCGCACAGAGAACAGGAGAAGACAATACCTTGAGTTAAGACCGTCGAAGAAGACGACACCGGAAATGCACGAGTTCCACTATAACACCCTGTTCTCATACTAAGGGTTAAAACCCTAAAATTTGGTACATGTGAGGTCAAGAGAGATTAAGAAAATTGTATTTCATGCTCATGCATAATGTTAGCATACACACCTGTGAATTTGAATTTTTGTACACATTACAATGATTGTATATGCACTCATTTGACATTTTTTCGGGTATGATTAATATTTAATGTGATTATATTGGGAATTTTGAATTTTATGTGTTATCAATTGAGTTGGAGTGTGTACATAGTGAATTAGAAATTTTGGTGAAATATCAGAATTTTTCTAAAATTTAAAGGTATTTTTGGACTAGGAAACATGCCAAGTGGCAGAATAATGGTTAAGTAGTAAAAGAAATAAGAGTCGAATGGTAGTGGAAATTTTTATACATGATATTGGGATTTAGTGACTTATGTCGTTGAAAATTGGGAGACAATTGGAGTAGAATTTGGACACAAATGGACTAGTTAAATAAAAAAATAAAGTGAGACCATAAAGAAGTGACATGTGGCAAATGACAAGTGTCACTTGCCACACCACAAGCTATAACCCACGTTATTATGTTGAAAGACCATCCCTTCTTTCATTTTTTTTGGCCAAATGCTTCCATCTTCTTCTTCTTCTCTTCTCTCAACCCATGACATTTTCATTCTCACCACCTAACCTCTTTATGCTAATTTTTTTGTCAAAATCCAACACTGCCACTTCAAGATCCTTACTATCCCTTCTTGTTACAAGGAAAAGATAGCTTATTACCATTCAATAATGATGACTCTATGAAGCCATGGAAAGCTAGGGTTTTATGGAGATTTGAAGACATTGAACCAAAATCAAGTAAGTAGCTTGTTAATCTTCATGGCTTTGATGATTGAAACATGATTTGATGATAGTTAGAGGTTAAATGTTCATAAATTAAGGATGGGTATATGATAAAACGTGGATGAGAAATAGGGATAGATTCATGTCTTGATTTTGTGTTTTGATGGATAATAGATTAGGGAATGACATAATGTTGGATTGAGTGAGTGAATGGTGTTTAAAGTGTGATGGAAAAATATTAGCTGGGACATTAATTATGCCTCTGTTTGTTTAGCCATAACTTGTTCTGTAGTTATCCAAATGAGATGATCTTTGACTTGGATTAAATTAGAGAGATATGGCTACATTTTGTATGTAGACATTGAATTCAAATTATGTCATTAAGAGTTTCTAATTTTGATTTGAAGTCGAGTATTGGGTGTAGGAAAAGTGCAGAAAAACAGGATACATAATGGGTTTTATTCTGTTTTCTTGATGAATTAATGTGAATCTTTTTGGGTATTTTTATGATGATGTAAAACGAGTATAAAGCTAAAGAGAGGGATTAATTTGGTGTCTTGAAATGTGAAGAATCTAGGTGATAGTTAGAAGTGAAATGAAATTGGAAACGAAGTTAATTGTGTGCAGAAAATTGATGACGAATGCATATATATGTATATGTTCTGTTATTAGTGTTTATTGTCAATCATGGGCTATAATTTGGTTATAGATGATGTTGAGTTGAAAGGGAGTTAGAATAATGGATAAACGATGAGCATTGAACTAGAAATGATAGACTAAGTATGAGAAATTGATTGTTGAAAGTGAAGAGTTAGAAATCTGGAAATCATAAAAAGCAATTGAACATAATTTAGTGCAAAAGGCATAACTTTTTCTATAGAACTCATATTGAGATGATTGGGGTATCGTTTTAAAGAGGACTTTGGGATCTATAACTTCTATGCAGACCTCGAAAAGAGATTTTGACGTCTAAAGGGTAAAATTATCAAAGTTATGTAACTGACCCGTAAAGGTTCGTTTAACGAATATTCACCGGTCAAGTGACCCTAATTAAGCCTTAAATGGGTCTTAAAGTGATCCTAGAATGATCCTTGGTTTATGGGACTAACGAATGATAGGTTTGAAGTGAAATTGAAGGTTAAAACTTAGTGAACGAATGGATGAAATCAAAGTATCAAATGCATGAGTATAATGGGAATGAAGATGTTCATATGATTGTAACTATGATTCAAAGAAGTGATTAATATGTATCAAGTGATTAATTATGGATGAGAATGGGATATTATGAGATCATATAAGGTTAAAATAGAGATGATGAGAAATTAAGTGGTGATATAGAGTGACCAAGTGTTTTTGAGGTGTAAGCTTATGAATAAACTAAACATATAAAAGGGTAAAGATTGAATGGATAATTTAGAGTTATCATATGCAAATGAAGTGTAAGTCTAAGTTTAATTAGACAATATGAATCATGAATTGAGAATGAGCATAAGATGTGAACTTAGAACATATACCCGGGATTGTTATTGAGCATGCATTATACATTACACATATACATATGTGTAAAGCTGAATGTTTATGTGATTGTGCAACTATTAATGTGTGTGCAATATGTGTTTTGTATACTGATGATATATGATAGAACGTGCCCATTTAGACGTTTCCTGATCATGGAAGCTAATGCTAATCTGAAGCGTACTATGAGTAGACCTAGATGGCCTCATTTCATTGTTTGTTTTGTGTGAATTTTGGTATTGATTAACTACTGAATGTCTATATGAATGTCATTGATTGTGTTGGTTTCCGGAAAGGAGGTCCGATGATTGTGATGCTTGGTTGAGATACTGAAGTGTTGCTAGTATGTGAATTAGATGAACTAAGTGAACATATTTTGACGATAAATGTGTTTCGAATGAGCATTTGAATGTTAGTGAAAATGTGATTCTCAACTTAATATTGACTATCAAACTAAAGTCTAATGATATGGGAATGTGATTGAATGGGATCATGTAAATGTGATTGATGCATTTCATTTCATGAATGCATGAAATATAATGGCAGTTGTGATCACAGTAGCCACCGATTAGAGCTTAAAGCTCAACGACTGAAAAAGAGCCTCGAGCTCAAAAGTGATTCAGAGCCTCAAGCTCAACGTTTAATGAGCCCTATATGGGACAGTTTAGGCACTCGGTCACAACAAAGTAATAAAAGGAAAGTGAGTCTCATGTGCACTACATATGCATAATATGAATTATTAAATTGTATTGAATGTGAAATGTGAAATGATGAGAGTGTGAATTATGTGATATGTGAATGGGTGAGCCATCGATGATGATCACTCATAAAGTTCGCAAAACTCACCCAAAATTTGCAAATATTTTTCAGGACCTAGAAGAATACCCCGTTAGACAAATGAGAGTATCCTTACTACATGTGAGTGAAAGAAGAGGTCGGGATCAGTTCACATTTGCGTTAGTATTTTCCTATTTTTGTATCGATTTGAGTCACAATTATTGTAACATGTTTATTTGAAGATTTCTGTTTGTAAAAACTTTCCAAAGTGGAATGGTTTGTAATTGATTATGAAGTGTACTAATATTATGATTATAAATGCTTTGTCTCGAAAAAGGGGCCCAAGTGGAAAGTGAAATTTTGATGATTTATGTAATGGTTGAAATGTTGTAAGTGGAAATATTTATCAAATAAAGTGTGTCCAATTTTATATTTGATTTTCGCATAGGTGTGCATTGTTTCGTTTTAAAAGAAAAAAATTCGCACCGAATGACAAGTGATTGAGTGTTTGAGCACACCACCATCACGGGACACGGACTCGGATATCCCTTAGGATGTTGGGTACAAGTCTTGCTGGAGTGGGGTGCTACATATGTGGTATCATAGCCTAGAAGTACTAACTTATATGGGCGTTTTTCTAAAATATGTGTCAAGTTACATGGATTTAAGTCATGCCATATCATATAGTAGTAACTGATCCCCAGTCCATCATATGAGTCTCACGCATGAGCATGTGTTAAGTGTTTAAGCTAATAGAAATAGTGAGGAAAGTGATGAAAGTGATGATATGTCCTATTGTGAGAAAATGGAGGTTGTGGATATGTAGAAATGAGAAATTGTATATGATTAGATATGACAGACAAAGATTTAACACAATTGTATTGGTGAATATATTATTGAATACGACATTAATGTTATACTGGAATAATATATCCTTGAATGTGGGATAGATATGAATATATTGTTGTGGATTGATAGAGGAAAAATAAAGATATGGTAGAAACGAAAAAAAAATTGAAGTGTATAAACAAAGTTGGATGGAAATAGAATTTTCTATGATCAAGAGAGGCTAAAATTGGGTTTGGAATGGTTGTTTGATTATTGTGATAAGAGTTTATGACTTAGTGTGAGAGTATGTTAGTGGGATCGAAATCAAAATTTCAGGATGATTATGCTTCTATGATTCCGAACTGATTGTGAACATACATGGGTATGACGAAATAATGAAAATTGGAATATGAGACGATGATAACGGTAGAGGAAAAAATTGTCAAGGTTCAGTTGATTTGCCTATGTGAATGCACATTTGGTAATGGGAGCACCATGATAAGTGAAAATATTAAGCATATCTGTATTATATGTGTGGAGATGATATAGGAAGCAATCGGTGACTTATAAATAATTGCTTGCCATAGTTCCTATAGTTTAAAGTCTAAGAAGTAAGAAATGAAAATTCTTATAGTGATCAATTGGGAATGAATTGAGATTATTAATGATATTATCATATATGAAGAATTTGAGAAAAAAAAAAGGACACGATTATAGCATAATCCCCACGATCGAGGACAGGCATAAAAAGGAAAGTGTTGTCTAGAATTAAATAAGATCAAGGTACCCTTAGCATAAGCTACCAATTGGTGAGTTGTCCTAAATATGTCTCTAGATAAGATGTAATGATTTTGATGGTATATA
>JAOTAX010014322.1:0-12529 GCA_025629825.1 Erythroxylum guanchezii
TCAGGCTATCTGCACTACTTTCAACTGAAAGGTGTTTCGAGCTTTGTTACAGAAAAATAGCTCTAGATTTTTTGCACGATAATTTCTCTCAAGAACTGCTAAGCTTTTCAATTATGCTAACTTTGTGTGTGTGTCTGTAACTTTGTAACTTTTGCAATCTTCAACTCCAACTTATATTTGTAGCCTTTGTCTTCAACTGCTTCTTTCTTCTTGTTTCTTGGTCTTTCAAGAATCAGTTATTTAGTTTAGTTCTGTAACTAACTCAGACTGATTCGTCATCTGACGTGCTTTGCTTTTCCGTCTATTTTCTTTCGTCTGCTTTCTTTCATCTATTTTTTTACGTCTTCTTTTTACGTCTCCTTTCTTTCATATACTTTCTTTCGTCTACTTTTCATTTCAGCTTCCGCCTGCTTTTCATTTTGGCTTCCTTACGCTTTTCATTTCAGCTTTCTTCTGTTTTTCAATTTGGCTTCCTTCCGTCTGCTTTTTCTTTTTGCTTTATTATTTGTTCTTCATCAAAATCATTAATCCAAAAGTCATTTTGACTTAACAATTATGAGCAGGTATGGTCACTTTGAGTTCATAGTGACGCCGTTTCAGTTGACAAATGCCCCGACAGCTTTTACGGCCTTGATGAATAAGGTGTTTCAGCCTTACCTGGATCGATTTGTGATTATGTTCATTGATGACATCTTGGTGTATTCGAAGAGTAGAAAGGAGCATGCTAAACATTTGAGGGTCATTTTGCAGATCATGAGAGAGAAACAACTGTATGCCAAATTCAATAAGTGTGAATTTTGGCTAGATCAGGTTGTGTTTTTGGGGCATATAGTGACTGGAGATGGCATAAAGGTGGATCCAATGAAGATAAAGGCAGTGATTAATTGGGAAGCTCTGAGAAGTGTGTCAGAGATCCGAAGCTTCCTGGGATGGCCGGATATTACAAAAGGTTTGTCGAGGGGTTTTCTCTAATCTCGTCCCCTCTGACAAAACTTCTGAGGAAGAATGTAGTGTTCAAATGGAATGAAGAGTGTTAGAAGAGCTTTGAGGAGCTGAAACATCGGTTGACTACTGCACCGGTGTTGGCTATTCCGTCGGGGATTGGAGGATATGTGGTGTATAGTGATGCTTCGCATCAAGGATTGGAATGTGTACTGATGCAGCATGACAAGGTGATCACCTATGCATCAAAACAATTAACGCCTCATAAGATCAATTATCTAGTACATGATTTAGAGCTAGCTGTAGTGGCCTTTGCTCTAAAGATTTGGAGACACAATTTATATAGGGAGACTTTCCAGATATACATTGATCATAAGAGCTTGGGATATCTGTTGAGTTAGAGGGAGTTGAACTTGCGGCAAAGGAGATGGATTGAGCTACTAAAAGACTATGATTGCACTATTGAGTACCACCCAGGGAAAGCTAATATGGTGGCAGATGCTTTGAATAGGAAGTCTCACATCAGTGCAACTCAGATTCAGTTATTGAGGCTACCTAATTTGATCCATTTGAGAGCTCTGAATGTGGAATTGACTCTAGAGCAAGATAAAGCCTTAATTGCTACTTTGAAGTTGAGACCGATGCTACATGATAGAATCAGAAGAGTACAGAGGAAAGATCCTAATATGGTGAAGCTTATGGAGAAAGTTAAGGTGAATTCGGATTCTGAGTTTGAGTTGAGGGATAAGACATTATGGATGAGACAGAGGCTGTGTATGCCTAATGTGGATGATCTGAGGAAGGAGATTCTTGAGGAAGCTCATATAACCGCCTATATTATGCATCCTGATACAACCAAGATGTATAACACACTGAAGCAGCATTTTTGGTGGCCTGGAATGAAGAATCAAGTGGCGGCGTATGTATCTAGGTGTATGACATGCCAGTAAGTGAAAGCTGAGCACCAGGCTCTAATAGGAATGCTCCATTCGTTATCCATTTCGAAGTGGAAATGGGAACGGATCACTATAGACTTCATCATGGGACTGCCTATGACTCCAAGACAGCATGATGCGATCTGGGTCATAGTGGACTGGTTAATTAAGTCGGCCCATTTCTTACCAGTGAGAGAAAATAACTCACTTGATCAGTTGGCTTGGAGATACGTGGATGAGGTGGTGAGACTACATGGGGTTCCAGTGTCCAAAGTATTGGACAGGGATCCTAGATTTACTTCGAGGTTTTGGAGGAGCTTGCAGTCTGCTATGGGGACTAAGTTAAACATTAGTACAACATTTCATCCTCAGACAGATGGACAGAGTGAGAGGACAATCAAGACTATTGAGGATATGCTTAGAGCTTGTGTATTGAAGTTTAGAGGAGCTTGGGATCAATATATGGCATTAATAGAGTTTGCCTATAATAATCATTATCACAGTAGTATTGAAATGGCACTGTATAAGGCATTGTATGGTAAAAAATGTCGGTCGCCATTGTATTGGGATGAAGAGGGCTTGAGAATGGTTGAAAGCCCAGAGTTGATACAGGACACAGTGGATAAGGTAAAGTTGATCCGAAGCTAAATTAAAGCGGCTCAAGATAGACAGAAGAGTTATATAAATCAACATCGACGTGATATGGAGTACAGTGTGGGAGACAGAGTTTTCCTAAGAGTGTCACCTTGGAGAGGAGTTTTAAGATTTGGTAAAAGGGGCAAGTTGAGCCCTAGGTACATTGGTCCTTATGAGATCATTGAGAGGATTGGACCTTTGGCCTATAAGTTGGCTTTACCGAATGAGATGTCTCAGTTGCACAATGTGTTTCATATGAGTATGTTCCGAAGATAACGATTGGATCCGACACATGTGTTACCAGCTCAGGAGATTGAGGTTACTAGTAACTTAAGCTATGTTGAGGAGCTGATCAAGATTGTGAGATCGCAGATCAAGCAGTTGAGGAACAGGGTCATTCGATTGGTGAAAATCCTTTGGAGGAGCCAGTCAATTGAGGAAGCAATATGAGAAACAGAGGAGCATGTGAGAAGACAATATCCTCACCTGTTCGACCAAACAGGTAAGAATTTCGAGGACAAAATTTCTTTTAAGGAGGGGAGAGTTGTAACATCCCATTATCTGCCGGGAGGTTAGAATAGTAAATGTGAGTGATCAATGAGAGCTTAGAAATGCATTTTTCATGGTCATGTATAATACGTCATACACATACACATGAATAGCGAAATTGTTGCACATGAAAATAATTGTACATGCATTCATAAATAATTTTGGGTATAATTGGATTGAGTTGTGATTTTTGGGAAATTTGTGAATTTGGAATTTATTTATATTGAAAATTTTATTGATGAGTGGAATTATATATTTGTGAATTTTGGTGAATTTAGGATTTATTTCAGAATTTATAGAGTATTATGGAAAATAGGAAAAAAAATCAAAAGAAGATTTGGAGATAGTTGGATTGTAAGATGAGAGTTAAGAGAGTTAGTTTCAAAAGAAACTAAGTTAGAGCTTACCATAGGAAAGTGACAAGTGTTAAGTTGCTTTTTGTGCTTGTGCTAGAAGTAAGTTACTGTTCTCTGAGAGTTGAAAGGTTAAGTTTTGTGCAGTTACTTCTTCATAATCACTTTCTTCAAATTTTCTTCAAACATACAGAGTTTTCCATCAAAATCCTTCTGAGGGATTTATTTACTTTTCCTTTTTCCTAAACTAATCCCACCTTGCTATTATCTATTCTGTCCTATGGAAAACTAGAAGTTGGTTATTTTTCACAGTGAATACGTGATTTCTGCATGGAGTTAGGCTTGAAGATAGTTGAAGCTTTTGGAATTTTCAACAAGTAGTGAATAAATTTGTTAGAGTTGTGGATTTTTTGAAATAAATTGATGAATTTACTGTCATTTGCATGGAGCATGGTATTCATGAACACTGTTGATGAGATGAAAAATTGTGTTATAGTGTTAATTTAGTTTGTGATGGATTGTTAGTGATCAGGTGTTATGGAAGTGGTTTTTGAGCTGAAGAATATTTGTAAAATGATGGTCTGAGATGGGAATGAGTGCTTAAATGGAAGTTGAGAGGAGACATGGAGATTAAGAATGAAAGTTGGAAATATAGAAAGTTGACAGAGCATGAATAGGTTGAATATGAATTTTTGATTTTTGATGCTTTTTTTATTAAACTTGTATATTTTGGAGTAGTCTGAATTTATGGTGAACGAGTTGACTGAAATGGAGTAGAAAAACTACAAATAAAAATATGAAGTATTGGATTTTAGAGAATGAAGTCTGGAAATTTCTAGGAATGAATAGTTAAGATTTGGAATTTTTGATCTGAAACTTTTGTGAATTTTCTGTACTGATCTAGAGAGATTTTGACAAAGTTATCTTCATGGAAGTTGTAGATCTTTCTTTTATCTTTCCAACGATATATAATATGAAAATTTTTGGACATCTGAGTTGAAAGTTATGGTCTTTATAAGAGGATATGCTCAGGAGTATAGATAGTATCGTCTGTGATGATATCATATCGTCTATGAAGATGTATCATTTGTGATGACATCATATCATCTGTGATAACGTCATATCACCTGTGATGACGTATTGTCTGTGATGACGTCATATCGTCAATGCTTGACTTTCTGCTTCTTCTTATGTTGATCGAAACTTCTTATGTGCACTATTCATCTGACCTATCGTCTGATCCTATTTTGACCCTTAAGATGATGGAATCTCTCTTTTAGGTCTTTATGGAAGTTATAGATCTCAACGTCCTCTTTGTAACAGTCTTAAGAAGACCTTAATCTGATATCTCTAGAGAAAGTTATGACTGTTTTCCCAAAATAGGTTCAATATGATTGAGGACAAAATCTTGTTTGATTCTTGTGGCCATAACTTTGCTATCAGACCTCCAAATAAAGTGATTTTTAAACCAATAGATTCCTAACACATTTTTCTATCTCTCCACAGAAATTTGTGGCATTCTGAATTTATTTAAAAAAGATTGATCAAATCAAAATGTGGAATCTGTTGGAACACTGAAATAGGATTATCTTACTAAACACCCATCAGTATTTTGATTATATCTGGATTTATAAGGTTCCAAATTAGATGATTTTTTATTTTTAGTAAACTAGAGATATAGGCCTACACATTGTCTCAAGAAGTCTAATTATGATTCAGTCTTTAAGATGTTGAATTTCTGGATGGACGTTGTGCATAGTACATTGTTTTTGGACATGAACAACCCGATAATGTTTGAGGCATATCTTCCAAATTACTAACCAAATTGAGTGATTTTGGTATAAATAGAAAGATAAGATATAGATGAACACTTTTCTAGAAGAGAGTATGACCAAATTACCTCATTTTCACCTTTTGATTTAACATAAACTGTAGATCCGAATGGGGTGTCTTGGAAAGATCTGAAGTGATTTAATGAGAAAAGAATAGAGGTTCGAATGGTTTTAGTGAGGCTTAAAACCTAAGTATAAATTATACCTAGATGACTTCGATATGAGATTGGCTGTGTGATGAAATTGATGGAATGATACTCAGGATTATCATGAACATGCATTATACATGGTTCATTTCATACATGTACATTATTGAATACTTATGATTGTACAAATTGTGATATTGTGTATATTATTTATTATAGAGGAGCAACTGGAACGTCAACCTCCAGACGTTGCTGGAACTTCTAAGCATTAGCTTCGGGAGCAACTAATGAATAACCTAGACGGTCTCATTTAATTACTTGTTTGCTTAATTTCTGTTTTGAAATGATTGAATGAGTGCTGCTTGAATGTGAATGGGAAGAATTAAATGTGTTATGATATGATTGAATGAATATGTGAGAAACATTCCATACATGAATGCATGATCAGATAATGGGAGTTATGACTAGAGTAGCCACTGATTAGAGCTTAAAGCTCAACGAGTGAAAAAGAGCCTTGAGCTCAGAAAGTGATTAAGAGCCTAAGGCTCACTATGTAAAATGAGCCCTGTATCCTCATTGGATAAGAGACATTTATTAATGAGCTCGGTATCCAAAATGGATATGGGATAGTTCAGGCACTCGATCACAATATTGTAAAAATGGGAAAAGTGTCTCATGAGCATTTGGTTAAGTATGTTTGCTGGATTGAAATGTCATAATTGCCTGTGCTTAAGTGACAATGTGATACATTTCAATTATGCAAAAATGTGATTGTATGTTATGTGAAGTAATGTGTTGCATGAGTTGAGTGGACTATTGATGATGGTTACCTCATTGAGTTCGCAAAACTCACCAAAATTGCAACGTTGTCTTTTCAGGACTGAACGACAACTCTAGCTTCTGAGAGACTCTACCAGCCGTGTAGATTGTGATTGGCAGGAGAAGTCATGGCTCAAAGGTTGGTCAGCTCGGATTTTTGGACAGATTAGTTAGATTGTACATATTTTCCTCATTCATGTCATAATTTTGCATTAGGTTTTTGATGATGAACATGTGGAAAATGTTGAAAGATATAATGTAGACTTTTCAATTTTGTTAAATGAAATGATAAAAAATATGGTTTTAAAATATTGTGATTTTCTTATGATACTTTACAAGCAAAAAATGATATGATGCCATGTGAAGAGAACGTAATGATCGATCATGGCGCGCCATTATCATAGGATATGTATTGGAATGACTTCCGAGTATCCCAGTGCGATAAGGAGGCGCTACAACAAAACATTAATAGATCATCAGCAAACAAAAGATGGGACAATTTGAGAGCTTTACATCTCCAGTGGAATTTAAAAGTAGCATTTTCTCCTATCGAAACATTCAGAATCCTATAACGAACCTCCATATAGATAATATACAGGTACTGAGAGAGAGGATCTCCTTGTCTTAACCCTAATTTCCCATAAAAAAAGATTTTGTAGGAGACCTATAAATAAGGATAGTGTATGAAAGCGAGGTTACACACTCTTTGATCCACTTAATAAACATAGGAGGGAGCCTTACAGTTAGGAGCATATTAAGGAGGAAATCCCAATGAATAGAATCATAAGCTCTTTCCAAATCTACTTTAAAAACATATCTCCTATGCTTATTTGAAAGGTGATAGTTCTTAAAAATTTCTTGAGCTAAGAGGATGTTGTCCCCTATACGACAGTTTTTAATGAAAGCACTTTGGCTTGTGCTAATGATGAGGCGCAAAATCTGTCTAAGTCTATCAGACATGATTTTTGTGATCACCTTATAAATCATGTTACAACAGGAGATAGGTCTATAGTCCAACACAGTGGATGACTGGTTCTTCTTAGGAACAAGAGAAATAAAAGTTGAATTAAGTTCTTTGAGGAGCCTCCCATATTGGAAAAAGTCTTGGATCATTCCTGATAATATGCCAAGTTTGATTATAGAAAAAACCATTAAAACCATCCGGACCAAGGGCCTTATTCAGATTAAAAGAAAAGAATACTTCCCTAATCTCTTGTGATGTAACTTCAGCTACAAGATTGTTTCTGAGGTTCTCAGGAATCCGATGAGGAGAAAGAGCTTCCATATACTCCTTTGAAGATGTTAGGTCTTTCTTTTTATCAAGAGAGTTTTGAAAGAAATTCAAAAAGTTTTTTTGAATTTCTTCTAAGTCAGTAATCCTTTGACCATTTCTCACCAATAAAGAGTGGATATTGTTTCTGTTCCTATTAGACAAGATGGAATTATGGAAGAACTTGGTGTTTCTATCCCCCTCCCTAAGCCACTTAATGCGAGAAGATTGTTTGTGGAAAGATTCTTGATCATTTAAGGCTTTAAACAGATTGGTTATAGTCTCATGTTCTTCAGCAGCCAGTTGAGTCCTATTGGGCAAAATCCTCATTTGTACTTAGATGTTATTCAGGATAGCTTGACAAGTCTCAACTATGTCATAATATCACCTACCTGAACTGAGTTTAGGGATTTGAGAGCATTTTTTACTAATTTGAGTTTTGACACTACACAGAATATAGGACTCCCTTGGATATGAGAATTTGAAGCCTCTTCTACCGTCTGTAGGAAATTTGGCTATGAGAGTAGGAAGTTTGAAAACCTAAAAGGAGAAGACCCCTTCTTTAGGAAAGTTGAAGTCCTTATCATTATTAGAGAGTGGTCTGAAATATTAGGATTACAGATCTCACCATAAGATCTAGGAAACCGAGAACTCCACTTCAAATTGATAACAGCTCTATTTAGTTTTCTAGCTATGTGGAGTTCACCAGATTGCTTATTAGACCATGTAAAATTTGGACCACTAGAGTTAAGATCATACACACCACATTCCTCTACACACTTCCTGAAGTCTCTCATTCCACTAATAGCGGAGGAACTAAGGGGTTCAGCTTCATGAGAAAATAGAATAGAATTGAAGTCCCCAACTATAATTTATGGCTGATTCCTAACAATGAGTTTGATGTTTGAAAGAGTAGACCAAAGGTCTTTCCTATGATTATAATTTTTCGAACCATAAACATAAGTAACACAAAAAAAACATAATCACAATTCATAAGGGACGCCTCCAGAAGAATCAATTGGTCAGTAGTAATTAGATGAGAACATAAGAATCGATTTGGGTTCCAAACTACCACTAACCTGACACAAGAATTTTATATAAATTACTGCAGAAATGCCATCTAGGAAACATAGCAGAGCAAATATTATTCAAAAGGAAATAAGACTTGATCCTAGATTCTATCAAAAACACAAAAGACACCAACAACCTCTTCAGGGAAGATTTCACAGCTAACTGTTTTTTATTATTATTGAGACTTATCATATTCCAAAAACCTAGATTCATGACTCTAAACACTAAGACAAAACCTACTGCTTTTGTTTCCTTCTAGATTTCTGCCTTTCCTAATGGTAAAATCCCCTTATGCCCCTTCTAACAAACCCGGACTCTAAGATCATTAGAACTATTTGGAACCAAATCAAATTTAGGAGAGGGAATAGAATTACCTAATTTGCTCACACCAGGACAGTTAGCATCTTCAAGGTTTCCATTAAAATCATCCTGCTTTTACTGTATTTCCTTGCCTTTACTTTGCTCATTTCGGGTTTCAACTATTCTGCACTCCTTAGGACTAACTTATTCCTTCTCAGGACATTGCTCTTGCCCACACCATCTGTTGGTTTCCACATATAAGATTTGAATTATTCTCCTTTTCCAACTCTTGTTGAGTCCTAGTTTCAAATATACGACTTATTGGTTGCCATTCCTTCTTCTGTGTATCCTTCTCAGGCTTCCATTCATATTCTATCGCAATTTCCTTAAATGTCACTTGTCCCTCATCATTATAGGTAGCCAACTAAAATGACGAAGGCCAACTCCTTTCCAGATCTAATTCTACACACATTCTGGCATATAGGATTCTAGACATTCTTGCTATGTGGGAATCCATAAGCAGAGGTTGTCCCCCTGCACAAGCAATCCTACCTAACCCCTCGTTGTTCCAATATTCATAGGGAATATTATGAAATCTTATCCAGACAGGGGCATGCCTAATATCCTCCTACTCCCCCACATTTAAGCTCCATTTACGTAAGAACAAGGGCTTCTATTGGATATGCCAAGGTCCCTTTTCCAGCACCTCATTTGTGCCACATTTTGAATCAAACTTGAATAAAAATTTGTTTGAGCTAGTCACCAGAATTTATGTTAGACCGTATGTTAACCAAGATTTAGAAAAGGCTCTCTGAACCACTAGGAAGGTAGGGCGCTTACTAATGAAGAAGCCTATCAAAGCATGACAAAATTTTGTTGCTCCTTTTTGCGTTAAATCTGGTGGTGGGATGACAAAGATTTGGTCATTCTTAATCTTCGGGGGGTAGTAGGCCAACACCTTGACATTTGAGGGTTCCTCCACTTTGTTGGCAACAACAAATTTCCAAGTTTTTGGAAGAGATTTCATCGAAGCTTTACGGTCTTGAGTGTTTAAGAGAAGCTCTGGACCAGTTGGCTCATCAATCAATTTGCAATGCTTTTGCAATCATATGACCATCTTAACAGGGGAAAGGTTTGGGCAATTTGGATCAATGTTTTGTGAATTAGGGATTGAGGAATGGGTCGAAAGGGGATGTCTAGGAGATGGAACAAGTAATTGTGTTAGGGGTACATGAGAAGGAGACCGAGGAGAAGAAGAAGAAGAAGCCATAGAAGAGGGGTCAAAACTCACCGATGATCTATGAAGTAATAGATGCTGACAAGCTCCACAAGTATACGAGTTTAGTTGAAGCAATCAAGTGTCGATCCACAAGGACTAGGTCAAAGTACTAAATTTATACCTTCTAAATTTGCTAAGCAATTAAATATGAAAATTCATTTGTAAAGGAAATATCAATGCATAAGTAATAGAATTTAACCTAATATTCTAGGAATTTACTCCAACAAAGAATTCATGCCATCCTTATGAAATAAAATATTGATCTAAGTACATTAACCCACTCTTATCAATTAATTATTTTGAAGTAATTGATGAGTTGATTCCAATTTTTAAACTAGTTTCCTAGAATAAAATCGAATCCAACCCAATGCACACAATGGTTAATCTCAAATACTCGTAATGAAGAATCCTATTTCTAGATGTTCTTTCAATTAAGTCTAATCTAGTAATCCAGACATTAAACATCACTTTTCATTACTTAGTTTAACATCTATCAACATTCAATAAGAAACCCTATATTAGATAGATCAAATCTTCATTAGATCAAAATACTATACTAAAATCAAGACAACATTGAATTTAGAAGTAAAGGCATAAGGTTTAATGCATAAATCCCATATTGAAACAAACATCCTCGAATAAGAAAATTTACAGAGTCATGATTGAATTCAACTCAAGAGTAAAATCATAAACATGAACATCCAAGACAAATAACAAGTAAAAAAGGAGGAGAAAGAACTCTAATTGATTCTTGAAACTTGATTTCTCAATCTTCAAGTCTCCCCCTTATGATTTCTCTGTTCTTTTCCTTTTTCACCTTTTTTCTCTCTCTCCCCAAACTCACTGCTTTTTTAACTACTGGAAAAACTGTCAAAAAATGTCGTACGCGAGCCGTGTGGCAATATACGGGCAAACCGTGTTCTTCTTTTATCTAGTTGCCTTTTTGTTATTGGAAGACACAGTCAGTGTTAATTTACATGGCCTGATCGTGTACTCCTCGGATCTTCACTAAAATCTCCCACTAACTGTGTACTCCTCGAATCTTTACTGAAATCTCCCTCTTACTGGCAAACTTTACACGAGCTGTGTCTCTTTACACGGGAAGACCGTGTATTCCTCTGGTTATCTTCATTTTTTTCTCCCATAAAATCTACAAACACCAAAAAAAAAAGCAGTAGTACCAAATTTACAAAAAATAAAGGCAGTTTAACATCATTCAATACAAAAGCAATGACAAAATGGAGCTAAAATATATCAAGAATAACAACTTATCAAACTCCCCTATGCTAGACTTTTGCTTATCCTGAAGCAAAAACTTAAATGCAAACTAAAGGGGAAAAATAACTCAAATGTCATCAAAATTAAGATCACAAGATCAAGCAAAATAATTTGGTGCAGCACAACTTAATCAAATACTCGCTTCAAGTAATAGTTCATCACTCACTATCTCTACCAAGCTTAGCTCAAAGATTCAATAAACCTTATTCACAATAGATATTCATTAGCATCTTCAAATCAATCGAGACTTAAAGGAGTGTAATCAAACATTTCAAAAACAAATTAGGATCCTCCCCCATCGTCCTATCTGTCTTACAAGAGTGCTTGGTGACAAAATCATTAATTATATTATTATTCCCCAATAATTAGACCTCAAAGGGGTACCTCATTAGGTATTTCCCAGTAGCTTGCATCTTAAAGGGGTAAATAAAGACCAAATAACACCTTTAATTTTTTCGAGTCATTTAACGACCCAAAAAAGGGACTTAACTCTCCTAATTGCTAGCTACTCCGTACGTAAGCCACTTAAGGAGCACGAATGCTATGTCATTCATGTCGGTTAAAATTGGTATACCAAAAGTGTGTGATTTTGCAGAATTTGTATCGACCCAAAAAGGGGAAATTTCTCCCAATACTAGCTACTCTATACATTCAAGAACTTAAGGGAAGATGGCGTCGTTCCACCAACCTCAGCCAGTATTGGTACTCACACAGGTCATCTAACAATATTCATCATCATTTTTTTTTTTTTGGAATCAAGCCAATCAAGAAATTCTTTAGTAACAGAATAGAAACAACAATGTGGTCCCCAAGAAAGATAATTTAATTAGTCCCTTTTGACTGGAAAAGCCAACTAAAAGAATTTGGATAGGTCAATTTATCCCAAAGCTAAGCCTAGTTATGAACGGGCTTCCACCACTACTACGGAGTTAGTAGTTGACAAAGGTGAGTGCATCAGAAAAGTGCAATAGCAAACAAACCAAATGCCCTAAAAGAACTAAATAAAACAACAACCAAACAATGAAATAAAACAGAGACAAATTGTAACACCCCACTCCCGAGTGACTCGAACCCGATATCGTTGGTGATATCCGAGTCCGTGCCCCGCGAGGGTGGCGT
>JAOTAX010014332.1:0-12528 GCA_025629825.1 Erythroxylum guanchezii
ATTTTTATACAAAAACGACGTCGTTCTCCCAATAGACAGAATAAGACAGGGTAAGGTTAGACAGACGATCCGGACTCCCAAATTGGACCCAAATAGGCTATAAACATAAGGTGTTTTCTTGCAAGTTGTATACTTTACAACAACATTCAGAACTCAGAAATGGTGAGCCGAAGAGTAATCGAGATGAGGATCTCGAGCACCTTCGTTACATTGCTGGTGCTCATGATTTCTCTAGGTCTTCTTCACGAAACCTTAGCTGAAATCGACCAAAAGTACTCTCCATCACCTCTACTCCCAGGAACTCCACCGAAATCTCCATTAACTCCTCCTATGAATCCTCGCAAACTAGCACCACCCACGAAGAAGCCTCAATTCTCACCATTAATATCACCGCATCATGAACCTCCACCATTCCCGGGTAGGAAACATTCTCCTCCGCTGCCATTACTTCGACGTCCACCACCACTGCATCCAGGGCCACCGGCGCCAATGTTACCGAGGAGACCACCTCCACGCAGTAGTTATACTCCACCACCACCGCCTCCAGGGCCACGGGCGCCATTGTTACCGAGGAGACCACCTCCACGCAGTAGTTATACTCCACCACCGCCGCCTCCAGTACCACGGGCGCCATTGTTACCGAGGAGACCACCTCCACACAGTACTTATACTCCACCACGACCACCCCGAGCATCAACACCAATAACTGCTCCGTCTCCACTCTCTCCGCTGTCCAACAACGGTTCACGACCACCACAGTTATCCAATAATGCCCCACCACCACATGCATTTTCTCCATCCAGTGCTTAAACCCTCATGAGAAAATGGTGACTTTTCTTATATATACCACTCTCATGCACGTATCTTAGCTTTACATTCTTTATAATCAGACAAAAATCTGACGCTTCACTTACTTTCTCCATGCAGGAAGTTTGCAGGCTTCCTTAGTTGTATCAGAATAAGGAGCAGTTGCTAATCCGTGAATAAAGGAAGGCCTCCATGCGAGGTTCAGTATGAGTAGTGGCATAGAGGTTGGTAGTTAGAACAACATATACAAGCAGTGTTCGAGACTATGTAATCGGAAAAATAAAAGGATTGTCAAAGAGAATTAGTATAATACACAGTTACAATTTCATCGAGTCCAGCTTTTAATGATTATATATTTGAATGATTAAAAACCGAATGAGTTCAATTTATTTAGCTGCAAAAATTTTGAAATTATTAACATTTCATTTCAATCTATCTTAATAAAAAATACTATTAATTAATTATTTAATTAATTTAATAAACAAATAAATAAATTCTTATGCATTAAAATAAACTAATTAATTCTCTTTTAATACCCCTTTTATTCAATTAAATATAATCAATATTAATATTATAGGATAATATTTTAAATTACGTAACATTGTTAAATAACATCACTTTCATAGTTTATATATGAATGTTTTGGTTCATCAGGCCTACTTAGCAAAAGGCCTTTTTCTGTTCCTCTTTCCAACTTCTTCACATTACACACTCTCGTCTGGGCTCATTTTCCCTCAATGTTACCACTTTCTAAAACCAAGCCCTAATTATACTTCATCGTGTGTTTGGAGGCTAAAAATAATTACAACATAATACAAAACAAACCTTAAATATAAATATAATTTTTATTTTTAAATAAAAGTTTGTTGTCACATAAAAAGTGAGACTCACTATCTAAAAAATATAAATGGGTCACATTATTGCGTGATAAGGTATAAACAGTGTCCCTACTTTGACGTGATTGTAGAACTTACTTTTTCATTAATTTTAAAAATTAATTATGAGATTGTGAGACCCATTTTCTATTTAAAAAATACAACATACTATTATCATGTTAATATTAACATAACATTTATCTGGCAGGAAGTTAATTTCGTCATTTTTTATTTAAGGTATATTTTAAACGTTTTAAAAACGTTGTGATTCAAATTGAACGCTTGAAAATATTAGGATTTAAGTTATATCATGTTATAAACGTTGAGATTCAGAATGCACTTTTAACCTTGTTTTGGAAGCATTATATGTTTGAAAACAACTAATTAGAAATAAATTAAATGATTGAAATAGCTGATTAAAAATTAACTATTAGTGATTTTAAAAATAAAAGACATAAATTTCATTTATATTTTAGCAAAATTTAAAAATATTTCTAATCTCTAAAATAAAAAAACTCTTTTTAGCTTTTAATTTTTCAAAAAACATATTTTTAAAACTTGATTAAAAAATATTTATGAAACACAAATGATGTAAATATCAAACATAGACCAATCAAATGTCATTAATATGATAATCAAATTTAGCTTTTAAAACTCAAATCAATTCAATTCGACCTAAATTAATAATTTAAGATAATTACAATAAATTATTTTTTAAATCAAATTTAATTAATTTAGTTCGACATTAAGAGCTGACTTAAATCGTCATATCTAATGTCATTTAATTGGTACAAATGTCATTTTCATAGTGTGTGTATTTTGTTGTTAATTTATCTAAGAAAAATAGTTTTTTAGAAAACTAAAACCTAAGAGCTTTTATCGATAATTTTAAATTTTAATAAAAATTTCAAAAGTTTCTTAAACTGTAAAGGAAATATACGTCTTTTACCTTATTTTTAATATATTTATTAAGGCTTTCAATTTATATATCTCCTGTTTGATATAAAATTATAATACTCATATGAGATATCACAATATCTCATCTTGGAGGTTATTATAATATTATATTATTTATTAGTCATTATGACTCATCATTTTTGTTCTATATTTTACTAACAAAATTTTGTCATAATTTTATTTTTAACACTGTAAATTTAAATTAACCTAATAGTAATTCTAATTTGATCAATTTAAGAGAATCACATATTTGAAAATAATTAATTACTGCTTTATAATATTTAAATTTTAATCATCAATAAGTAATTATTATTAACATTAGATTAGATTAAATTCCATTATCTAGTTAATAATTTTATTACATATTTACCTTGAAAACAAATTTAAACAATAACCCTTTAGAAATTTCAACCTTTTCTCTTTCACAATATATAACATAGTTCCATCTTTTTTTAAGAAATAGAATCTAATATTGAGTAAATTTATTCAAATGACTGGACTTTTATCTTAATTATAATAATTTTAAACAATTTAAGTTAATTTAAATTATATATTTGATTTAAATAAGTTTATGTCAAGCTCAAATCATATCATGAAAGAAAGAGATTGCTCCTATTGCATCCATTCACATCAATTTCCATTTCTTCAAAAGTTTTGAGTGCAAAAGGGTTTAGAAAATTTTCTATCAAGGGTGTAAACTAATCAGTTTCTCTCTTATGGATTCAATTGTACAAGTTTAATTATTACAAAACCCAAACTGGTCAATGTCATCAGTTTCTTGACTTCTTCTTGAAGTTAGGAAAAGATATGAAGTACTAGAAAATGAGAAAGTTAGGAATACATGGGCTCCAGTAGAGACCTACTAAGACGTAACAAAAAGTAAGATACATATTCTAAGTCGTTTAATCCTTAAAAGGTATTATCAAATTAATATAGAAAATAAATTCTTCTAATTATTAAATTATATTTTAAACATGTCAAATAATACGAATATATGATTATATACATAATTATAATATAAATTCACTTAAAATTGAAAATATCATAATTATTTAAGTTGATAAATTTTCAAGAGTTTATTTTATACTCGTAAAGATCACGATTACAACTCAATTTGACTTTGGAAGTACCAACTTCCAAGAACAATGGAAAACGTTGATCAAACTTTCCTTATCGTCTACGCCTTCATCGCTATCATGCCCACAAGATTGGACTGAAATAGGCTATAAAAACATATTTCAGTGTAACATAATCAAGTCATTTAATCCTTAAAAAAGCATTTTAAATGGATTCAAACATATCAAATTAATATGAAAAATAAATTTCCCTCAATTACTAAATTAGAATATTATATACGTAATTACAATTTAAATTCATTTAAAATTGAAAATAGAATAATTATTTGAGTTGATAAACTTTCAAAAATATGACTAATGACAAATTTCTCGAGTCAATAGACTTTGGAAGTACTAACTTTCAAGAAAAATAGAAAATGTTAATCAATCTTCCCTTGTTGTCTTCACCTTCGTCATTATCATGCCTACAAAATAAATTTCAAATATCCATCATTTTATTAATTGATCAAGGAGTCATGTTAAGTTTGGATTGACTAGGTTTTGGATCAAGTTCAGATTTAAGGAGTCATCTCAAAGTCTAACTTAGGGTGATAATGGGTCATGCTGTTTTTTTTTTATAAAAAAGTTTGAACGTAAATGATTGCACTCAACGCATATTATTCAGATCTAATGTTAAAATGTCATACAAAAAATAAGGAGGGCATACCCCCCAATCAACGCCAGATATAGAATTAGCTGCCCTAATCATGGTATGAGCAACTTGATTCGCTGGTTTTCTAACAAATGCAAAGGAGATCGACGATAGCTCGTGTAGAAGAGCTTTACAATCCTGAATAATCATTGAAAATAAGAAGAAAATATAAGTGTAGATGACAAAAATTGGGTAACAACTTGGCAATCCGTTTCCACGCATATGGGGAAGAAAGATAAAGATTTGATCCAGTTCAAAGCTTCCCGAAAACAAAGTGCTTCGCCAACTTGTGGATCTCGCCAACCTAGGAGCGCCATCAATTTACCAACACAATTATGCCCTTGAGAATTGCGAATAATCATACCAAGACCATAACACCTATTTTCCAACAAAGCAACATCAACATTACACTTGAATTGATTTGGAGCTGGAGCCTCCCAACCTGTCGAAGGGCGTGGGCTTCGTGGTACGTTGATAGTAGTTGACAATTTTGCTGCCTTCCATTCAGTAAGTGTCGTCCGTGCTCGACTGAGGATGAAACGATGTGGGTGAAATCGCGACGACCACATAACTTCATTGCGATAAACCCACAAACTCCATATAATAATAAAAATCTCCTCCTGGTGCGATTGTGAGAAAGATGTAACCACACTTGTAAGCCATTCATGCAATGAGGAAATAGTGTGCTAGCCCACATTCGATAGTAGCCACACGGATTGGGCAAAATCATAGGTATAAAAAACATATAATGCTGTTTTCGGCGTCTTTGCGTAAATAGGACAAATATCATCCAAAAGCATATGCCGCTCTCTCAAGGTGGCTCTGCAGGGAAGGATATTGTGTATGAGACGCCAAAGAAGGATCTGCATTTTACCTGGAACTTGAACTTTCCAGAGTTTCCCATGGGAAATCGGTAGCTAAAAAATTTTCATTAGCCATCTCGGTGTTGAGTCTGTAGCCTTCTTTGACTTGATATTCATCTTTCCTATTTTTTGTCCATACCCAATCATCCGAATTAATTGAGAGGCTCAACGGAATTTGTAAAATGAGATCTGCATCCCGTGGGCTAAAAGAATTGCGAATCAAAGATTTATTCCATTGTCGTCCTACCATGAGATCGGCGACCATATTCAAGTTTAGATCTTCCAAGTATTCCATCTTAATAGTAGGGTCCCTACCATCCATCAACCAGGAATCTCGCTATATGTTGATGGAAGCACCATCCTCAACACGTCAAAAGTATAAAATGACGTCATTTTAAGGAATACAATATCATTTTGCTTATATGTAGGCTGGGTCAAGCTTGGGTAGCCCAAACCTACGCCTGACTCGAGATCCTTAATTTTTTTAAAAATTTCCCTTTTAAAACACTTAACTGATGGGGCTTTTAATCATGAAATTTTTGATTAATTAATTTTTTATTCGATTTTAATTTTAAAGTTTAATTTATTTTAACCACTTTTTATTATTAAATATAATTGATTAATCTGTCAATTTTTGTTAACTAATTGATTTTTATAAATTAAAATAAAATAATTAATTTTCAATTAACAGTTTTCTTTTTCAATTAAACTTTAAGTTAAAGAAAGACTTCTTCAATCTTATTTTAAATTATTTAATTTTATTCAATCTTTAATCAATTTTACGACGGTCTAATAGCGATTGATTCTTTTAAACCTTAAATCTCTTGTCTTATCTTTTTAATTTTCGGTTCATTTTTTAAAATTAATTATTTCAACTCGGTCATATTAAGTTTGGATTGGCAAGGTTTTAAATCAATTTCGGATTCAAGGAGTCATCTCAAGGTGACATAGGGATAGCAATAGGTCGGGCTGATTTTTTAAAATTAAAATTATAAAACGACATCATTTTGATTAGATTCGGGCTAGGTCGGGCTTTCATGTCTCAAGGGCTAATCAGTAGCCTCGGGCCATGAGGTTAGAAAATAATATTATCATATTTAGTATTTTGTTCTACTAAAAAAGACTATTATATTAAATTCTAAATATTATTTTCAATATAATCAATATTATAATTTATAGGATAGTATTTTAAATTAAATAAAATTGTCAAACAACATCACTTTTCATAATTTATAATGTGAATGTTCTGGTTCATTCGGCCCTACATTTTTTTAACTGAATTCTAATAGAAAGAGTTTTTCTAAAAAATTGAAAGCTATAAAATTTTTCAAGAATTTGAAACTCAATAAACTTTTCCAAAGTTTCTTAAATTATAAGAGATATTTATATCTTTTACCCTATTTTTAATATGCTTGTAAAGACTTTTACATTTTATCTTCTTTTTGATATAAAACTATAATACTCACTTTTTATATGAGATATCATATATCTCATCTTTGGCACTTTTATGATATTATTTATTATTTATTAAAACTCGTCATTTTGGTTCAATATTTTAATAACAAAAATTAGTTATGATATTAATTATTTATAATACTCTAAATTTAAATGAACGCACATCCATTTATAATTTTGTAATAACTTCATAACAATTTGCATGTGGGTCTATTAAAAACAAAATCTCTACTAAGTATAGATAAAGTTGTTTACTATTAGACCTCCCTCGACCTCGCGCCTCAGCAGGATTTCAACTGAATGTTAATGACAACGACTCCTCTAAATTTAAATTAATTTAATAATAATAATAATTGTTTAAATTAAAGAGAACCATATATATGAAAAATAATTGATTAAATTTTGAATAGTAATTTTTAAAATAAGTTTACAGAAAGCATTCACATCTCTTTTCATTTTAAATGTGAGATCTACCTCTTATATAAAATTATATAATTACTACTCTATAATGTTTAAAGAGATAGATCCAAAAATTTCATTGGCTAGGCAAACTCTTCAACTCCAATGTTGTTGGCTGGATTAATGATGGCAACAACTTGGTGCTGTTTCTGGATAGCTCTACATGCTGCAATTGTTTATCAATTGCGTGTTTTTCTCCAATTGGCAAAACATCTCCAATTCGTTGTTGGGTAATAACGATTCCTTGTTGTCTTGTCACTGTGATGCGTCTCCCATCTCCAAGATTGTTTCAAGTTCATCTCTTTCACTCAATAATGAATTTTCCTGCACCTATGGGTTAATAAAATCCACAGAAATAACAGGTTGTTCATCATCCGAAAATTTCATGGCATTTTATATATTGAATTTAATTAATTCACCATTAAATTCCATAATCAATGACTCATCATGAGCATTAGTTTTTGTTCTAGTAATTTTTAAGAATGGCCTTCCAAATAAAATCGGCAATGAAGAAAATACATCATCACTCCCCATCTACAAAATATAAAAATCAGCTAGAAAAAGCATATCCCACACTTGAACTAAAATGTCCTCTAACATGCCCTTTGGATACGCATTTGAATGATTTGCTAATTGAATCACTACATTAGTTTCTTTGAGAGGTCTCACGTTTAAAGACTTATAAACATCATAAGGCATGACATTTATGGATGCACCAAATCTAACATAACTTTTTCAATTCTCAAATCACCAAATTGACATGGGATTGTGAACATACCTGAGTCTTGTCACTTAAGAGGAAGCTTTTTCTTTTGTAAAATAATTGACACATTCTCCCCCAATTGTGCTTTCTTATAAAATTTCAATTTCCGTTTTGAAGTGCAAAGTTCCTTAAAGAATTTCGCATAACGTGGGGTATGTTTTATTGCATCAAGTAAAGGGATATATACCTGGACTTTTCTGAAAGTCTCCCATATTTCCTTTTCTTGCTACTCCTTCCTTGCCTTGGCAAATTAGCTAGGAAAAGGAGGCTGCACAATCAGATTTTGTAGACCTGTCTACATCTTTTCTGGCTGTTCAGGTGCCTCCTTTGTTGCTTCTTCTTTGACTTCTCTTTTGGAGATTTTTGGAGGTGGTTTCTTTAATTCCTTACCACTCCGCAACATGATGACTTTAGCACTTTGTTTGGGGTTGATTTCTAGTTGAGCTGAAAAATTTCCAAAATGTTGTGCCTCCAATCGATTAATGGCGGTTGCCATTTGGCTCACTTGATTTTCAAGATTTCAGATACTAGCTTAAGTATGCCATTGAAATATCAAGGTGTTAGTGGCCAAAGATTGAACTATATCTTCCAAGGAAGACTTACCTTCGGAATTGGATGTCATTTATTGATGTTGTCTAGGCATATACGGTTGTCTAAATTGCTGAAAATTTGTAGTAGTTTGTTGTCCTTGAGAATTCCCATAATGTAAATTAGGATGATCACGTCAAACTAGATTATAGGTGTTGGAGAATGGGTCATATTTTTTCTGATTTGGTCCAGCAAAACCGCCCACGACATTCACTTGTTCTATGTTTTCTTCCTACAAAATCGGACTTGTGTCAGTGGAGTGTCCTATAACATCAAACATATTAACCTTTGATTCTTCTTTTCTTGTAACCACAATTTGTCGCATAAAAAATGTAAAGTCATCCAATCTTTTTCCAATGCTGTCACATTCACGTCATTCACGCGTTTTGAACCATACCCAGTATGTATCCCAAATTGTTGTGTATTGAAAGCCATATTCACTATCAAATCTCTTGTGGTTGTCAATGTTTTATCAACTAAAGCTCCACCGCTTGTAACATCAATCATACTCCTATCTGTGAGCAAAAGTCCTTCATAAAAGTATTGGATCAACAGCTGGTTAGTTATTTGGTGATGGGGACAACTAGTGCAAAGTTTCTTGAATCTTTCCCAATATTCGTAAAGTTTCTCCGCCGTGTGTTATCGAACGCTACAAATTTCCTTTCGAATGTTGGCAGCTTTTGATACTGAAAAATATTTTTCAAAGAAGAGTCTCTTCATTTCAACCCATGTTTGCACATTTTCACCAACTGAATAGTACAATCAATCTTGAGCATCCTCTTTGAGAGAAAATGGGAAGGCTCTTAGTTTTATTTGCTCTTCCGTCACATTCATCAGCTTCATACCCATACAAACCACATCAAACTCCTTCAAATCTTTGTAAGGATCCTCTTCCGGTAGTCCTTTGAAAATAGGTAATAAATGAATCAACCCAGATTTTAATTCAAAAGTGTTGTTGTCACCCAAATTTGAAAAGTTGATGTAGTGGGGCTGTTGAGCATCTGTGGGCGCGGCTAGGTCACGAAGAGTGTGACTCGTAGCTATCGTTTCCATTTTTTGCACTTGGTGTTGCTGTTTCGTTTTTTCGTAACCTCTTGGTTGTCTTCTCGATCTCTGAATCAAATAGCAGTTGAGTTGTCTTGTCTACTCGTGTAACATACATATACCGTCAAGAAAATTCCCGACAACGGTGCCAAAATTTGGTACTGCTATCGCCTGTAACCAAGTTAATAATAACTCTAGCAATGAGAAATGTAGTTAGTAAAGAATTGAGATCGTTCCATGAGGAATTTTAACAGTAAAGATTATACGAGTTAAAAACTAAAACAAATTGGGGGGTGTTTAATTCATGTAAATTAAGAAATTAAAATTAGCAGAAATCAAAAATTAACAAAAATAATCAAATATGGAAATTCAGTAAACAAACCTTAGTTTCGGGTCACCTATGTTATCAAACTAACATGGATCCTCGATATAAAATTCAATCCATTAACAAATATTCATTGGGTAATGTTTTCTCTTAAGAAGAAATTAATAGAAACATGTATTCTAAATATTCTTATTAATCAACAACTTAGATACGGTCATAAGTTTAATTGATTAATAGCTTTAAGAACTAAGAAACCAATAAACAAGACAACATACGTACGATATGCATTTAATCAAGTTAAGCATCTTCTTAAAATTTCCAAACTTTAACGTAAAGATAATGATCCTAATTGCCACTTGGATTAGCAAAACTGAACTTCAAATCTTACTATTCTGGCTATAAATTAAATAAATCAATTCCTAGTTGCGCACCCTAGAAATCAATCAATTTAATCATGAAAAGCAATTTAGAAGAAACTTAATATTCATTAATGAAACAAACTTTATTTAGAAATCTCACACATACTAGATGATAACGTGGTTCCCTTCAACCAAGAAGAAAAATTTAGCTACTCATAATGAAAGTAAAAACCAATAGAAGAATAGCAAAATACAAAGTCTCCATTCCTGGTCTTTTTTTCAGAAAATATGAAAAATCCTTCAAAAATCATAAACTATGCAGAAACGTAAAACTAATCCCCTTAATGTGAACAATGACTGTCTTTTTAATGATTTTCATTGTCTTCCCTCTTCCTTCCTGTCATAATCTTCAGTAGATACACCCCCCATATATTTAGGTTGTAGATCTCCATCAACAAGGTAATAAGTTGATTCCCAAAATCATGAAGATCTTATGTGGATTGAATCTGATTTCAAATTAGATTTTGCAGATGATCTTTTTCTTTATACGTACCCACGTTTAGTTAATTATTGTTCTGCCAATTGGGAATTCGAAGTGTCATTATTTTCCTTGCATCTTTTTGATCTAGTTTCATTTTTCATGTGTTGAAAATCATCTGAGAACAATTAAGAAATAATTCTATTAATTTTAAATAATAATTTCAACATATTAAAGAGATTTATATCCAAAATTAGCCCAAAAATAACAACTTAACAATTCAAATTATATAATTTGACTTAACTAAGTTTGTGCCAGGCTCAAATCATATCATTAAAGAAAGAGATTGCTCATATTGTATCCATTCACATCAATTCCCATTTCTTCAAAAGTTTGGTTTAGAAAATTTTCTATTAGGGATGTAAACTAATCAGTTTCTTTCTTATGGATTCAATTGTACAAGTTAAATAATTACAATACCCAAACTGGTCAACGTCATGAGTTTCTTGACTTCTTGTTGAAGTTAGGAAAAGTGAACTACTAGAAAATGAGAAAGTTAGGAATAAATGTGCTCCAATAGAGACCTACCAAGAAGTAACATAAAGCCAGGTACATATTTTATTTTATACTCGTAAAGACCACGATTATGCAAGTCAATTTCACTTTTGAAGTACCAACTTCCAAGTCGTTTTCCAAACTTTCCTTATTGTCTACGCCTTCATCGCTATCATGCCCACAAAATTGGACTGAAATAGGCTATAAAAATAAGGTTTTTTCATGCAAGTTGTATACTTCACATAGCAACAGTCAGAAGTCAGAACTCAAAAATGGTGAGCCGAAACGTAATCGAATGAGGGTCTCGAGCAACTTCTTCGTCACCTTGTTGATGCTCATGATTTCTCTAAGTCTTCTTCACGAATCCTTAGCTGAAATCGACCAGAGGAACCCTTCATCACCTCTACCTCCACCTTCTCCACCGAAATCTCCATTAACTCCTCCTATGAATCCTTTCAAACTAGCACCACCCACGAAGAAGCCTCCCTACTCACCGTTATCACCGCATCATGAACCTCCACCATCTCCGGTTAGGACACACTCTCCGCCGCCGATATTACGTCGACGTCCACCACCACTGCATCCAGGGCTACCAGCACCATTGTTACCGAGGAGACCACCTCCACGCAGTAGTTATACTCCACCACCATTGCATCCAGGGCCACCGGCGCCATTGTTACCGAGGAGACCATCTCCAAGCAGTAGTCATATTCCCGCACCACCACCCCGAGCATCAACCCCAATTGCTGCTCCTTCTCCACTTTCTCCGCCGGCCAACAACGGTTCACCTCCACCACAGTTATCCAACAGTGCCCCACCACCAAATGCAGTTTCTCCATCCAATGCTTAAACCCTCGTGAGAAAATGGTGACTTTTCTTACATAAATATCACTCTCACGGACGTATCTTTGCTTTACATTCTTTATAATCGGACAAAAATCTGATGCTTAACTTATTTTCTCCGTGCAGGAAGTTTGCAGGCTTCCTTACTTGTATCAGAGTAAGGAGCAGTTGCTTTTACATCAATAAAGGAGAGCTCAGATCACCTGTCCAAGAAATCCCTGTCCACCTCTATCCAATTAACAAACGACGTCGTTTGTTATAAAAGTTTACAGCCCTTATCTGTCAAAGGTCAGGCGCTGTGGGTCCCATCCACTGGAGCCGAGTTTGCGCCGCTGCTGAAGTGAGCCTCCACCCAATTTCTTCAGCTACGTTAAAAATAAATTTTTAATT
>JAOTAX010014358.1:0-12526 GCA_025629825.1 Erythroxylum guanchezii
GTAATTTGGGGATTTTGGAATATTAATGTATTGTGGCTTGAAATGCCATTAAAGTTTGTAAAACTCTTATTTTATGATGTTAATGAAATATGAATTGTGTATGGATGATGTTGAGTTAATATTAGGCATGCTTGAGGTTATCAACTTGAGTTGATGAATCTTAAACATGAACTATTGTTATATGCTTATAAGTAAGATGCTATGGAAAAGAATGATAGGAATTTTATGAATGATGAAATGTTGTTGAATATGAAGAGCCAAATGAATTGAGGTTGAGAGTTTGATAAATTCCAAATTGTAGTTGAATTGCTATGAATGATGTTGTAATAAGGAATTGAATTTGAGACAAATTTCAAGTTTTCATGAAGGTAAAATGTGTGTTTTGACTTTCAAAGAAACACTGTATCGATTTAGGTAGAATTAGCCAAAATTGTCTTCTTGGAAGTTGTAGCTGACCTTTCTAGCTTTCCAACGATATAAAATTTGTAATTTTTGGATACCGAAGTGAAAAGATATGATTGTTACAAGATGTGATGCTGCATGGAATGTATGAACATGACAACTAGGGTATATTAATGAGAATGTATGGTTTTGATGAACCAAATGGGTTGAGAATTGAGAGATTTATGAGAAAATTTTGGTTTTTGAATTGCTATGAAGTGTGTTTGCATTAGAAGAGTTCAATTTGGGGAGATATTGAGTGAATATGATGTTAGATTGAGTGTAGGAAGCATTGGAGGGGCTTTGGAGGGGTTTGGGGAACCCCTATGTCCGTTTAAGGGACATTAGGTCCATTTAATAGACCTTCTTGGGTGTAAAAACATCCCCAGGCCAGTCCATGTCCGTTCATGGATGTCTGTTTAATGAACCTTCTCGGGCCATTTTGGCTCTTTAACCCAATACATGTCCGTTAAACGAACATGGATCTCCGTTAAACGGACATCCACAGGACAACTTCAGGAAATTGTGATTTTGACCCTTTTTTAGGTAGACTCTCACTTTGTGGTCTTCATAAAAGTTGTAGATCTAGAAGTCTTATTTCAAATAGTTCAAGAACAAAATCAATCCCACATCTGTGGTGGAAGTTATGAAAAATTTTCCAAGACATATTACTGCATGATTGAGGATTTAAACATGTTGGATTCTTTTTGTCATAACTTCCTCATCTAACCTCTAAATGAGGTGATTCTTGAAGAAATAGATTCATAAGACATGTATCTATCTCTCCATGGAAATTTATAGATTTTGGAGTTGAATTGTAAAAGGTTGATGGAAAGAAAATGAGGGATCAGTTATAAGAGCATAATTGGGGTATGAACACCATTTAGTTTTTTAAGTATATCTTGAGCTGTAGAGCTCCGATTAAGATGATTCTTGCTTTAAAACAAACTAGAGACCTAGAGGTATGATTTCTTTGAAGAAGTCAAATTGAAATTATGGCTTGAAGATTTCCAAATTCTATTCTGAAATAGGAGAAATGAATTTGAGTATGGTGACTCATTTGTATGGGCATGCCATTGAACAAATTGTAAGGAAATTTTTGGGATGTTATGCGAATGAAGATGAACTGATGATGGCTAATAGGGGTTCAATGCAATAACTCTTCAATGTAATATGCACACGTTCATGTTTTTGCAAGGGTTGGGTTCCGGAAGTAAGAGGGATCCAACATGAGTGGTATCAGAGCAAGAGTTGGGTTCCGGAAACGGGATCCAACACTATAGGTATAGAGGTAAATAAATCTAAAGTTGATCTTATTTCTTCTTTACCTTACCCCTCAACTATGTGGGAAGTGCATTCTTTTATTAGGCATGTAGGTTTTTATCATCAATTCATCAAGGACTTTTTAAAGATAAATGCACCGTTATGCAAGCTATTACAACAAGATATCTCCTTTGAGTTCGATGATAATTCTTTACAATACTTACCCACAAAGAATGAAGCAAAATGAAAATTGATCAAATGGATTCTCCTCCTTCAAGAATTTGATTTGGAGATAAGAGATAAGAAGGGGGTAGAAAATGTGGTTGTCGATCACCTCATCTTGTTGACTAAAGAAGAAGATGACATCCCTTTATGAGAGACATTTTTAGATGAACAATTTCTTTCCATCAATTTGACACCACCATAATATGCAGATATTGTGAATTTCTTGTTTACAAACAAATTACCTGTTGGTTTGTCAACGACTTAAATGGATAAGTTAAAGAATGAAGCAAAGTGTTATGTTTGGGAAGACTAGTATCATTGGAGGCACTATATAGATCAAGTCATCAGGAGGTATGTAGCAGAATGGTCCATTGGAGTAAAATGGATTGTCCATAAAGCTTTGGAGAGTGGTTTCTACTGGCCTCATTGTTCAAAGATGCATTCATCTTCTAGAAGTCATGTGACAGATGCTAACAGTTAGGTAACCTATCCCTTAAGGATGAAATGGCACAAACACCTATTCTTTTATATAAAATTTTTGATATTTAGGGTATTAACTTTATGGGACCTTTCCCTCCATCTTTTGGTTTTAATTACATATTGCTTGCATTCAATTATGTTTCTAAAGGTGGTGGAAGCTAAAGCCATTAAAATTAATGATGGAAAAGTGGTTACAGATTTTGTTAGAGCTAACATCTTTTCTAGGCTTAGGATGCCAAAGGCAATCATCAGCAATAGGGGAACCCATTTTTGCAATAGGACGATGGGAACATTATTCAAGAAATATAATATGATGCACAAAGTTTTCGCCTCTTACCATCCCTAAACCAACGGACAAGTTGAAGTATCATATCGAGAAATCAAGCCAATCTTGTAGAAAACAGTTCATCCCAATAAAAAGGATTAGAGTGTGAGGCTAGAAGATGCACAATAGGATTACAGGAAAACTTATAAAACACCAATTGGGATGTCCCCGTATGGACTAGTGTTTGGGAAGCCATGTCAGATTCCGGTGGAGTTACATCACAAGGCGCATTAGGTTATAAAAAGATGCAACAAGAGTTTGGAAGATGCAGGTGTGCATAGGAAGTTCCAATTGCAAGATTTGGAGGAGATGCGAAAGGAATCCTATCAGATCGCAATTATATAAAGAGAAGATGAAGACTTTTCATGATAAGATTATTTCTAAGAAAAGCTTCTCGGTGGGTCAAAAAGTGTTGCTATATCACTCTAAGTTCAAATTATTCCCATTAGAGATATGGAGTTTGAAAACTGATAAAAAATTTAGAGTGAATGGTCACCGCTTGAAGCCGTATTGTGAAGGCTTCCAAATAAAGGATATGGAAGTGCTACTGCTAGAAGACACAGATGGCATCACTTGATCCTGACAACATGGAGTTGAGCCAATGACAACAATCAAAGGCGCTGCTTGGGAAGCAACCTAAGGGAAGTTGATTTTGGTTTATTTACATTTTCGCATTTGTTATTTTTGTTAAACGCTCCATTTCATACATTTGATGTTACATTGGGGACAATGTAAGTTTTGAGTGTGGGCATGGGGATCTTAGTTTTTATGCATATTTTAAGCTTAATTGTTGGTTATGTGGCTTCTTAGCCAGTTTTCAACATCAAACAAACAAAATCAAAAAATTTCTCTTTTTCTATGGCTTTTAAGAATTTATAGTCATAATTAGAGTACGAATTGACTGGAAAAATCCATGACAACTTTAGCATGTACTTTTGCTCTTAAAATTAGAAAATATGCATTATCTTTAGAAGAGTAGCAACTATTCGTAGACAAAAACTAGTGAGATTTTGATCCTTATTAGACTGACATACCCATATCAGCCTCATTGTCTTTTTCTTATCTTTGACCTTCATGACATGTACATCTTGACTTTTTTTTATTTTCTAATCAAGAATACATTTTTAATGCATGCATTAACATGAAAATGATTAGGCATTCTTTGTTTTTACAAGCCAAATTAGTCGAATAACCAACTCATTGATATGAGTTTTCCTTTGTTAATCCCCTTTGAGCTTTATCAACCTTTCTTTTTGTGCTAACCATATTACATGCTATTAAAATTAACCAAATTTCCTACCCAAGTCATAAAGCTAGTAGAGCATTTGTTACTTGTTAATGATTGTGGATGTACAAAAGTCTAAGAGTGGGGGTGTGCATATATTAGAGTGGTTATATTTGTTATAATGTCATGTTATGAATTACATTGTTGGTGTAGCTTCTTTTAATTTTTATATGAAAGAAAGAAAAAGAGAAAAGAAAAAGAAAAGAAAAGAGAAGAAAAAGGAAAAGAAAAAGAAAAAGCAAAAGTAAAAAAATTTAAATAAAATTATCAAGGAGGAAATGCATATATTTTGCAAAGTTACTCCTTATTATTTTTTTCCTCTAAAAGTTGTAATGAAATGTTTACTTGAGTATAATGTGAGTGAGGGAGATGTAGCTCTCAAGGGTCACTCCCTATTATCAACTTTTGTGAGTGATATATGCTTGATGTAGTTTGTGGCGTGCGAGCTTGAGATGAGCTGTGAAACATAACTGTTGCATTCATTATAGGTTTATAGTTCTAAGTTAAATCAAAAAGCTCTTATACCTTATTAGGCTTCATGTTGTGTCTAACTTCTATTTACTTTCCTTCCCTTGATATCTTGATTTTGGTTAAATTTCTTGTATTTTAATCCAAATGAGAGATGAATTGAGTGAAAATGGTGTGAATATTGCATGCATGTTAATTGGATTATTTTGTGAATTTTGCAGAAAAAATGAAACTTCATGTAAATTTTGCATGAAAAGAAAAAAATAAAGAAAAATGGTGATTAAGATGTCACCACACCGTGACTTAACTTATCATAGTGGTGGCTACACACCGTGACAAGTTTAGTCACCAGTTTAGTTCACCAGTTTAGTCACGGTGGTGACTACACTTGTCCCCACCTTGATAAATTTAGTCACGATGGTGACCAGCCCTTACGGGAGTGACAAACATAGTCACCCCCATGCCACTCACTCTGAGTTTGATACGTAACAGTTACAGGGGTGATGGCTCAAATCCCTAAACCTAGAGTCATACTAAAAATAGAAAGGGAATAGAGGGTGGCGGCATACAGACATACTAGGACTCATTCGGGGAAATTCTGGAACACAAAACAGATAGAGGGAAAGAAGTGGAGAAAAGAGAAGAGAACAGAGAGAGTCAGGTGAGGTGAAGAAGATGAACAGTAGAGAGGTGGAAATAGCATGAACATTCGATCATCTGGGTGAGAGCCAAGCAGAAGTAAAGGACCTACTTTATTCTTTAAAACATACGCGATTCTAGATTCATTTAATAGTGCCATTATCGATAGTCAACTACTATCATGATATTGAACTTATCATTCCCTTGAAGTAAACTCCATTACTTGCACAGAGATAAATCGCAACACTACAGTCTAAACCATAATCAAGCGACCAATTTGATTATTTAACTATGAATCAATTATTTTTTATTCTAATAATATACATGTTTCCCATACATCTCTATGGATATGTATATTACTTACAAAAGAATCTCGATACCTTATGACTAGATATATAATGCTTATACAAATAAAACCAAACTCTTTTGTTTTATTAATAATAAATATTTTCATTACAAAAGTAACTGGAAGAAAATTAAGTTATAAGTAAATACACTTACTTTCCAAGGTACCATATTTACATAACCCCAACAATCTCCCACTTGTCCTAAAGTAAGTTTTACATATCCCTCATTTCCATCCCTGTTATGTGACCCTCAAAACTCTTTTGAGACAACATCTTCATAAATGGATCAACAAGGTTTTACATTGTGAGAATCTTTACCACATTCACCTCACCACATTGTATTATCTCCCTTATAAAATGATACTTTCTCTCAATATGTTTGGCATCTTTATAGTTCCAAAATTCTTTAGAATTAGCCACTGCCCCACCATTATCACAATAAAGTGTAATGTCCTTTTCTACCTTAGGAACCACCTCCAAATCATTTAGGAACTTGCAAAGCCAGACTGCTTCTTTTGCTGCTTCACAAGCAACAACATACTCAGCCACCATAGTCGAATCAGCAACGCAAAATTTCTTGACACTCCTCCAGACTATGGCTCCACCTCTTAAAACAAATATAGAACCAAAAGTTGATTTCCTTGAATCAACATCTAATTGAAAATCGAAATCTGTATATCCTGTCAGAATAAGGTTACTTTCAGAGTAAACAAGCATTAAGTTCTTCGTCTTATGAAGATACTTCAGTATGCACTTCACCGCAATCTAATGCTCTATTCCTGGATTAGACTAAAATCTACTTACCAGTCCCACTACGTAACTGATATACGGTTTGGTGTAAAGCATAGCATACATTAAACTTCCAACTACCAAAGCATATGGAATGTTATGCATGCATTTGACCTCCTCCTGGGTCTTAGGTGCTTGCTCCTTTGAAAGGTTGATTCCATGTCTAGGAGGTGTGAAACCCCTCTTGGAATCTTGCACAGAAAACTTATTGAGCATGTTTTTAATGTAGGTTATTTAAGACAAGGCTATCAGTTTGTTCTTACGATCCCTTATAAGTTTGATCCCTAGAACATAGATAGCCTCTCCTAAATACTTCATTGAGAACTATTCGTTTAGCCATCCCTTAACTGTAGATAACATTCTTACATCATTCCCAATGAGCAGAATGTCATTAATATACAAGATTAGGAAAGTAACCTTGCCTTCTTGTATCCTTTTATAGACATAAGGCTCATCTTGGTTTTGTATGAACCTATAAGTTTTGACAGACTTATCAAACCTAATATTCCAAGACCTAGATGCTTGCTTAAGCCCATAAATGGACCTCTGCAATTTGCATACCTTATGCTCATTACCTGCCTCAATGAATCCTTCTAGTTAGACCATATAAATGGTCTCCTCAAGATCCCCATTAAAAAATGTAGTCTTGACATCCATTTTCCATATTTCATAATTGAAATAGGCTGCTATGGCCAAAAGAATTCTAATGGACTTAAGTATGGCAACCGGAGAAAATGTCTCCTCATAGTCTATACCCTCCTTTTGAGTATAGCCTTTAGCTACCAATCTAGCTTTAAAAGTCTCTACCTTTCCATCTGATCCACTTTTCCTTTTTTAGATCCATTTACACCCTATGGCTTTCACATCTGGTGGTAGATCTACAAGGATCTAGATTTCATTGGCATACATGGAATCTATTTCCGATTCCAAGGCCTTGAGCCATTTTCTGCATCAACATCATTAATAGCCCGTGTATAAGTAATGGGATCCGTTTCTTCTTGGTCTAAGATGGCTATAATGCCTTCTCCTAGACCTAGATACCTATCTGGTTATCTCATAACCCTCCCACTACGTCTAGGCATTACTTGATGTTTAGGTTGCTTTTCTGATTCAACTCTTGAATCCTTTTCGACATCTTGTTCTGTTATATCCAAATCAACTATTGGTTTGGATCAAATAGCTAACTCTTTGAGTACTACTTCGCTTCTTCCTTTGTGATTTCTCATAAACTCTTCCTCTAGGAAGGCTATATTTGTCGACACAAATACCTTCCTGTCCTGAGGATTGCAAAAATAGCACCTTCAAATACCCGTAGGATATCCTACAAACAAACATACTTCTGACCTTAGTTCCATATTTGTGGATTCAGGCCTTAGAACATGGGCTTGGCAGCCCCAAGTCCTTAAGTGCCATAATGAAGGCACTCAGTCAGTCCACAACTCCCTAGGTTTTTTACGCACCGATTTGGATGGAGCAAAGTTAAGAAGATAAGTTGTCGTTTGTATGGCATATCCCCATAATGATTCTGGAAGGCTAGCATAGGACATCATTGATCTTACCATTTCCAATAGAGTCCTATTTCTCCTCTCAGCTACACCATTCTATTGAGGTGTTCGAGGAGCTAACAAGTTGGAAACAATTCCATTGTCAATTAAATATTGTTAGAACTATCCAGATAAGTACTCACCACCTTGATCTGATCGAAGTTGTTTTAATGGCCTGCCTATCTACATCTCAACTTCATCTTTGAATTCTTTGAACTTTTCAAAGGTCTCACTCATTGTATGCATCAAACACAAATAGCCATGTCTAAAGTAATCATCTATAAAGGTTATGAAGTATTCATAACCTCCTCTGGCTTGTATGTTCATGGGCCCACACACATTAGTATGTACTAGGTCCAATGTGGATTCAGATCTGTTTCCTTGGGAAGGAAATGAGGCCCTAGTCATTTTTTCTTTAATACAAGATTCACAGGTGGGTAATGGATCATTATCCAGGCCCATAAAGACCCCATCCTCTACTAACTTGTCAAGTCTTTTCTGATTGATATGACCCATTCTTAAGTGCCACAGATATTTTGAATTAATGTTAGAGACATTGGATTGTCTTGCTTTTATCAATTCTGTGGTGTTCAGTGAGTCTGTGATAGGTTCTATAAAGAACAATCCCTGTTTAATTATTGCATTACAAATAAAATCTTTATTCTCATATATTGAAACAACATTTTCAAAATATAAGGAATAACTAGATTTTATTAAACAAAAAACTGAAATCATGTTCTTTACAATCATCGGGATGTAATATACATCCTCCAAATATAATCTATGACCACTAGGAAAGTCTAAAATAACAACTCCCACTGATTCTGCCAAAACGTGGGATCCATCTGCTATCTTGACTTGAAACTGGCCTTTAGGTAGTCTGTTCCTTTGCTAGAACTCCTGCAAAGAATTGCAAACATGGTCAGTGACTCCTGAATCTAATATCCAAGAATCAAATAAATCTTCCACATTTCTAATTCCTAACAAACTTAGGAAACCCATACCTTGTTTATTTTAGAGGGACTCAAGGCAGACTACACATATTCTTTTTCAATGGCCCATCTCATCACAGTGAAAACACTTTCCCTTGATGTTCTCTTTGGCCTTCTTTTTCATAGGTTGGGCCTTGACCCCTGTTAGGCCCTTCTTTTTCATTGGACCCTTCTTCTTTTGCTTGCCCTTACCTTTGTGCTTAGAAGAAGATGTTACATTAGCTTATGGCCCATGAGCCTTAATATTCACTATCTCCTTTGTACTCTAAAGGGTATTCATCAACTCACTCAAGGTGTAATCCTTGTTGTTGAGCTCATAGTCTAACTTAAACTGTTGAAAAGAAGAGTTTAAGCTATTGGTGATCATAATCATCTGCGTGTCTGCATCCATGTCTGCCCTAAGCATCTCAGCCTTAGTGACCGCAGAGATTACCTTAAGCATGTAATCTTGCACTGGTTCACCAGGTTTTTGTCTAAAATTATGAAAGGTTTGGATAGCTTTCACTTTTGTAGACCTAGTCCTCACACCAAACATCTCATGTAGGTGATGGACCATTGTACTAACAGTTTTCATACAAGCAATTTGCTTTTGTAACATGCCACTGATAGAAGCTAGAATATAGCATGTAGTAGTCTTATCAGCATTCTGCCATCACTCATGCTGTTGGACTTACTCAAAAGTTGAATCTCCACCTTGAGGTGCAGGCTCATTTTCAGTTAATACCCATGAAATTCATTCATGTTGAAGAACAATGTCAAGGTTACTTCTCCATTCATTAAAATTCTCTCCATTTTCTAATTTGTTATTTGTCAAGAGCAAAGTGAGTGGATTCATTTTATGGTGATTATGTCTGAAAAAAATTATTAAAGAATGAGCATACCAGTTAACAATATTGGAACTTTGTATAAAATCATGATGCATGTATGCCTGATGATAGATTTAACAAAACTTAAAAAAACATTTAAATCTTTAAACGACAATTATTTTTCTTATCTATAATGGACTAAATGACGGTGGGCCATCTTATCCATTAAAAGAAAAACTCAGACCCTCCCACTAAAAAAGCTACCAAGCATCTTCATGCCTAACTTTTAAAGAAGTGTCATAATTTGGTCCATACATTTATCAACAGAGATACAGTGGGCAGGTTTTTGATAAATTATGTTGAGTGTGTAACCATTTGATTCATCCACTAAAGGTTTGCAATTTTTGATAAATTATGTTGAGTGTGTAACCATTTGATTCATCCACTAAAGATACTTGCAAACCATGCCTCAATGGGAGGTCACATTTGCTACCAATAAGTGAACTTATCCTTTAGGAGACCCAAACTATGCAAGATCTAGGATTCATGTCCTCCGGTGGGGAGCAACACTTCACCACATGCAAATGGGTCATCAAATGGAGACCGTGGACTCTCACATGAGCATCCTCTCCCACTCAATCTTTTTGGGCTTTAAGTTTTAAAAATACCATCTTGTCTAGATGCAATATATTATCCATCCTATATTGTTTCATTATATATCTCATACATAATGAATGCATGGCAAAGCCTAGGGTTGGCAATTTTCTAAATGACATGCAATCATATAATATCACATATTATTTGCATTCATTTATCCATTCATCTCATGAACTAATAAGCCACTTTTGATTGTCCATCCTAGAAACATAAATAAAATTACAAGGCTTTTAGGCCCAACAATATCTTCTTGGACTTGGATCTTCCGCTTCAAACTCTTCACTCATATGACCCGACCCATTCGGTAAAAAGTGTGTAATGGCTTTCCTTTTCCAACAAAATTTTGATTTTCATAAAACCGAATGTTTGTCCAAAAAAAACAAAAATTTGCACTTGTTTTGCAAAAAAATTGAAACTTATGCATATGAACTAAAAAATCCAGCACTTGTAAAAATCGAAACTTTGTCAAAAAAAGTTCATACAATCGAAAATTTACTAAAACAAAATTCCAACACTTTTATTTTCTAAAAACTGAAATGTAGCCAATACACCATAAGTAAAACCGAAACCTTTATCTCTTCATTTCTTCATCCATGGCTGCTTCATCTTCATCATTACATGATTTTGTACATTACATAATCAAATAAAACATAAAAATAAAACCAAGGAAGAAACATGACAATGATAGGCCACCGTCCTTGTTACAAACCAAAAGAAGAAAACTTACAAGGTAACTTTATAATCTATGGACAACCAAAAGAGCAAAACATACACCATATACATTTCTATGACATAAAAATATGCAGCATACAAAAATTTGCCAACCTACGCATCACATATAGGAACCGAAATCATGCATAAGAAATTTGGCTCTGATACCAATTGTTGGATCAAAAAATTAAGCCTGCACGATTTAGCTAAAACGGAAGATTTCAAAACTTTTTTTAGAAATCAAATTTTAGTGGAAGCAAGATAACCAAATCAAAATCCTAAGCCATACATGATACTGTATAAGGAAAATAATTTACATAAAAACAAGATGGAAATTATACCGACTGCTTCGCTACAGCTTTAACTCCTCGCTATGCTATTCTATCCTAGGCAATGTATCCTCTCCTAGGTAATATATCCTATTCTCATTATTGTATCCTCGACCAATCCGATCTACCACTTGTTCTCCTTAGACAACTTGGTTAACAAGCTCTTTTGGTGGGAAAGGAGAAGAAAACTTGAAGAGATTTTGCCTTAGAAGAAAGAAGTCAAAGATGAGACACCTCTCATGCAAATTTCGGCTAACTCATGCAAGATAAGAGAGAGAGAGAGATACAAATTCAACAAAGCCTTTTATTGTTTCTCTCAATTTTGGTTAAGCCTCAAAAGAAAGAAGTAAAGTGCATCCAATGCATGACATCAATCCTTAATCAATCATAAAGAAGCCAATAAATGAGACTCTTCTCATTTGTTTTAAGCTAGCTATATGAAAAGACCAATAACCTAAATGATACATCTCATTTTAAGTGTTGTGATGAAAGAAGGAAGAGGGTCCATCAAATGGACCTCTTTCTTCTTTAATTCAATGAATGCTAAAAGGTTACATGCTATCATTAAAAGACAGCCATTAAATCTTTTAATGACAAGATTATTACTCCATTTAGTGATGATAAAGCATGTTAAAAACCATCTTAAATATAACAAACCAATGCTAAGTGTGCAGCTGACATTTAGCCTATTAAAACTGAAAATCCACCTCCTTTAATCTTTAATAACTTTGATTTAATTTAATTAATCCAATTAATCAAATTAAACCAAAGTCTAGCCCATTTTTAAATGTTCATATGAGCTTCTAATTAATAATTAATTAAAGTAAGCATAACACTCAATTATAAGCTTTAAAACCTCTATTTGTATTTCTTACTTTGCTTGATAGCCTTCCTAAAAGCCAAACGGGGAATTTAATTGGATTTATATAATTCAAACTCTAATAAGCCTAGAATTAATTTAATTTCATTAAAATTAATTCCAGCTTACTAACTAAATGTCATTCCATTAAAGAAAATTAGTTGAACTCTTGAATTACTAATTATTATGAGGACATATGTTTCAAATAAGATGTCCAATTGCAAACTCTAATATGAAACATATTATAGCCCTCCGTAAAATAAAGGGTAAAATTACTATTTTGCCCTTATGTTAGTTTTTCCTTCTAGATCTCCCGTTTTACTCTATATGGTGATTAACACACAAGATCTCATCTTGGTGTTAAGA
>JAOTAX010014431.1:0-12517 GCA_025629825.1 Erythroxylum guanchezii
TATACATATACACTCTTACTACTTTAATTCAACTAAACCATATAATAAAATCCTACTAACATTAACATACTAATTAAATCTAAAAATAATCCATCAAAACCTCAAAATTTATTTAAATCAGGCTTAACTCAATAAAAAAAAGAAAAATTTCGGGGGCCAACATTTCTACCCCTCTTAAAAGAATTTCGTCCTCGAAATTCTTACCTGACTGATCAATAGGTAGGGGTATGTCTCCTCATATTAGCAATAATGTCACCTCAAATTTAAGAATCTAATCACATAGTTGGATACTTTACATCAAATATAATGTATACACTCTTAGTAACATATTCTACATTTTATGCTTGTGTCTTTGTTAGGAATAGGACTCCAATACTCACTTTTAGATCATTACATATTCATTTCTGATTTGTTCTTTTATTGATCATTCTTAAATTGAATCATCTAATCAACTTAACCTAATTCAGGGAAATTCTTCTTTGAAAGAAGATTTCTTGCTACTTCCATCGATACCGTTCAGGAAATTCTTATCAATCAACTATCTTCATCATTACTTATCAGCCATTCTTAGTACCTTAAGAAGATAAATTTTAGCTATTCATAATATCTCATTAAGATCAATTTATGCCATAACTTGTATGATCAGAACATCCTTTTTAATAAGGCTCAGTGAAGCATTAAGTAAATTCATTTACTCTAATACCTTGGTATATACCAGAAAAAATAATTACATCTTATCTAGGGATGTATTTAAGACAATTCACCAATTAGTAGCTTATGCTAAGGATATCTTAATCTCATTTGATTCTAGACAACACTTCTCCTTTTGCGTCTGTCCTCGATCGTAGGGATTATGCCATGATTGTGTCCTTCTTCTTTTTCCTCTAATTCATCATATATAGTAACATCACTAACAATTGTTCAATAAGTCAGAGATTGCTTCCTATATCACCTCCACACATGTAATACACATATGCTTAATATTTTCACTTGTCATGGTGATCCCATTATCAGATGTGCACTCACAATAACAATTTAAGTTAACCTTTTGAACTTCTATATATGTCGCTATCATTCATCTCATCTTCCAAATATCCTTCATTACATCTACATACGTATATTCGCAGTCAATTTAACACTATAGATGTATAATCATCATGAAATTTTGATCTCAATTCCACTGACACATTCTTATGGTGGATCATAACTCTTGTCATATTAATCAAACAACCATTTCAGTTCTAAGTTCATCCTCATAAGATCATAATAAAATTTTGTTTTTATCCAACTTTGCTTATACACTTTAAATCTTGTCATTTTTGCCATATCTCTATTTTCTTATTGTCATTTATTTCATCTTCCATATCTATACCCTCGATCCATTCATATTTATATCACTTCTTTCCTTAATCAATCCACGACAATGTATTCACATCTATTTCACAATCAAGGATATATATTACCACAGTACAATATTGATATCATATTCATAATACTTTGACCAATACAAATGCGTTGAACCTTTATTTATCATATCTAACCATATACCATTTCTCATTTCTAAAATATCCAAAAATTTTCATTTTCACACATTTTGACAGATCATTATTCTTCTCACTATTTCTATCAACTCAAACTTCTAAGAAATACCCATGCGTGTGACTCAGACTAGGGATCAGTTGTTACTGCCTACTATGACATGTTCACAATGCATGGACCTTGAAACATAATTAAAAAAAAAGCCCATGTAAGATAGTAATTCTGGGCTTTGATACCATAAGTGTTGGACCCCATTTTCAGAGCCCAACTCCGGAGTCATAACCTAGTTAGCGTATTAACCTTTAGGGCTATTTCAATGAACCTTCATTAGCCATCATTAGCTCATCTTCATTCTCATAACATTCCAAAATTTCCTGCCTGATTAATGGATATACGACCATCCATTTTTGTGTTTATGTCCTCAACTTTATTTGAAAACAAGAACCATCTCATTCGGAGCTCTATAGATCAAGATATGATTAAAAAGCCAAAGTATGTTCAATAAAATAACTAATTCATACTCTTCCAACCGATTCCCTCACTTTCTTTCCATCAATCTTTTTCAAATCAACTCTATAGTCTACCAATTTTAATGGAGAAATGGAAAAATATGCTAGGAATCTATTGGTTCAAGAATCACTTCATATAGAGGTCAGATGATAAAGTTATGGCCAAAAGAACCTAACATGTTTATGTCCTCAATCATATTGTACTTGTTTTGGGACAATTGGCATAACTCTCACTAGAAATATCAATTTAGGTTTGTCTTAGGATGATTTCGAAGAGGACTTCTAGATCTACAACTTTCATGAAGAATCCAAGAGAGATTTTGCCATTTAGAGGGTCAAAAATGCAAATTTCCGAAAGTGTATAGTGTATGTCCATTAAAAGGATGTACACCTCCACCTAATGGACATACATAGGGTCTGGAGTGTTTTCCAGCCCCGTGAAGGTCCGTTTAATGGACCTAATGTCCGTTGAACGGACATGGACGAGGCTGGAGACATTTCCAGACTTGAGAAGGTCCATTTAATAGACCTAAAGTCCATCTAACGGATATAGGTGAAACCTATGCCCCTCCAATGCCTCTCCATTGGTTACTACATCCATTGTAATGTTACTTTTACTCATAATCTTCCCAAATTCGCCTCTTATAATGCAATATCACTACTTACAAATTCAACCACCAAATTGAATCTCATAAAACTCTCAAATCTCAATCATTATTTCATCACTACAACTAATTCTCACCATTTACTATAGCTGTCTTATATATTCATCCTATGTGGTATCACCAAGTTATAATGATCATATCTCTCAACTCCAATATCCAAAAATTTCATACTTTATATCGTTGGAAAGCTAGAAAGATAAGCTACAACTTCCAAGAAGGCAACTTTGTCTAATTCAGCTTAAATTAATCCAGTTTTTCCCCTGAAGTCGGAACACAAATTTTACCCTTATGAAAGACTTGAAAATGCCATAAATAACTTGGAAGGTCATGAGCAAAAATGCAATCATATTTCATTAACGCCAAAAGATAAGAGTTTTATAATGCTTTAATGGCATTTCAAACCTCCTTACATTATCAATATCAAAATCCAAAATACAAAAGATACATAAACCAATAGTTCTCGAAATGCAATTAAAGCCTTGTTTTTGCCTAAACTAGCTTCAAATACAAAATATTTAGAATTCTGAGTAATGCCTTGAATCTCTCGCTCATCCGGTCTCTTGCTCATCACCTTTAGATGGGAAGGAATGGGGGGTGGGGGGTGAACTTGAAAGCTCGTGGGTAACAAGTTCATAACTGAAAAATAAGCAAAACATTTGAAATGTTCATTTGTCAATACAAAGTTCTAATTGAATTCATAAAACGTATCGTTCTCAAATTCTTAACCAAAATTCACAAACTAAAAATCATGTATGCATCAAACCTACTAACATATCATAAGCACATAAGATCAGAATGGTTTGGGTAGATCCATAAACATGACGAACTACACATTTCCACATAATGGTCCTGTGTAGTCGTAAACTTAATGTACTATCGCAATTCCACATAGTGGTTTTGCATAGACGTAAATATAAGGGAGTCCATGAAGGAGCTCCGTACTACTAGCAGACAGGCAGGAGAAGCCTTTAACTTGGTCAACGTGCACGTGACATACTTGAATGGACTACACCAAACCCACATAACATGTAATTCATGAATTGAAAACAGTTTGCCCAAATGGTACATTTTGGAAACTTGTTTTTCATGAACATGAGATATTTCGAAAACCATTTCCAAAAACATGATTTCATAAACATGTTATCTTTAAAAAAAATCATTTTCAAAGTCTTTTCATAAATCATCAACACAATTCATTTATCAAACATATAACAATTTCTCAATTCATTTAAGAAGCAATTGAAATCATTAAACTTCCTTTATTCAAAGAAAACATTAGTGGCTTATTTATTTTATTATAAATATGTACCCACCTTGATTTCCTTGCTTAAAAATTTGCTTAAAAATGCCCCTCCTCTTGCTCCTCTTGCCTTTCCTTGACTCCCTTGAATCTTCACCAATTGAAGAGTTTCTTGGCTCTAATGAAAGCTCCTCTTCCTCTACCTTTTTCTCTTCTTAAATAACCTCAAAATCTCTCTTGAAAACTAAGAAGGATGAAACCCTAGCTCAACTCTCTTCTTTTCTCTCAAACCACCGAAACTCTCTTCTCCTCTATTCTATTTTCGTTTTTCTCTCTTCTCTCCCCCAATTCACGTTTTTTCTTCTTCCTTAAAAGCAAGACAACACTTCTTTTTTCCAATTTTGCCCTTAATGATTGTAAAAAGTCCATTTTGCCCTTCCTTTAAAGCCTTAATAACTTTAATGCTTAAGTAATCTTCCAAAAATTCCCTTATACATATACACTATTACTACTTTAATTTAACTAAACCATATAATAAAATCCTACTAACATTAACATACTAATTAACTCCAAAAATAATCCATCAAAACCTCAAAATTTATTTAAATCATGCTTAACTCATTTAAAAAAAGCAGAAAATTTCGGGGCCCAACAATTTGTTTATGAATTTCTAACTTTAATGGTCCCAGGAGTTTGATATTCGGGAATGTATTGGAAGTGTTCTATTTGTATATGAAATTTGAATGATATTTGTTTGTATTTAAATTCTGAATGATATCTGAATACTCAACGAAAGTTGAATGCCGGACTACAGTTCGATGAATATGAGATTCTATCTGTGCATTATAAGTGAATGCTATACATGTCATATTCTGTTATTTTATGCATTTCATAAAATGCATGTTTAGATAAAGGCATTATAATTAGAGCAGCCAGTCTGAAAGAGCTTTAAGCTTAGAATTCTGCACGTAGAGCTTTGCTCCGTGATTTCTGTTTCTGACTGAGCCCAATGGGCCAGTATCTATATCTGAGAGGCACTCGGTCACAACAAATAATAATGAATCTGGAGTCTCATATGCATCTGCATTTGTATATATATGGTTATGAAATCTTTTCTGAGTGACCTACCATGATAATGTGATTGATTGGGGTATTCATGTTCTGAAAGTATGTTTGTGAAATTGGTTGCTTGTGTGATAATTGTGTATTTGACCTGAGTGAGATCATCAATGATGGTTCACTCATTGAGTTTGAAAAACTCATCAAAAATTGCAACGTGACTTTTCAAGTACGAGATAGGAGACCTAGTTCCTAAGATTTGTCTAGAGGAACATTTTGGATTAAGATATGGCTCAAAGGTCAGTCAGCTGATAACAGAGCATTTATAGTTTGTATTTTGTAGTTTCTTTGTCATGTAGAACTTTTGTATAAGGATTGTAAATATTTGTTTCAATGAATACAGTGTAAACTTTTGTCAATGAATGATATGAAGTGTTGAGGTTTTTAAGTATTATATATTCTTTATGATGCCATTTAAGAGATTATGTTTACTCTAACATACCATTATCATAGGATTTGTGCTTGAATGTCCTCTGGATGTTTGGGTATATACTCTATGCTAGTGGGATGTTTCAATGACATTCCCCTCAATCATGCTTTTATCCTCTGGTTATGGATCTCTAAAAAATTTCTACAAAAGATAAAGTGAAGTTCCATAATATATATTTAAACTTTGTAATTCCCGACTGCAACCTTTAGACCACCTGTTATTAAATTATAGGTATATAGAGAAAATATGAAGAAGAATTCAAGTAGTGCTTGATGTCAGCCTTAGAACACAAAGATGGGAAGACCTGATAGAAAGGGCAAAAACCTTAAGAATGGCAAAAACATGTATGTTGATTAGGATAGGACAGTTGGTTTTACACTTGATGTTGGTAATTCACATGTAGTTACCTTTAGAAGTCATTAAATCGGTAGACAATCTCAGTTTTCCTTTCATAAAAGTAATAAGTTAAAAGAAATGAAGTAGGTCAAAAAAAAGAAAAAGAAAAAAGTGTGTGGTAATAACTATTTCGCTGACCCAAAAAGGGCTAAGAATAGAGCTAGTAGCAGGTTGTGAGTTGTGATCTAGTTGAGTAACCGGGGGCATTCATCACAAATGTTGTCTTCACGTCAAAAGGCTATAATGATGCTCCAACTAAGCCAGCTTAATAAATAAAAAAAAACATGGCTTAGTTGAGTGACCAGGGGCATTCATCACCAATGGTTGTGATCGCGCCAAAAGACTAGGTCATCGTTACAAAAATGAGAAAAAGTGTGTGTGTAATAAAAACCCTACTGATCTGATAAATTAGCTAAAAATTTTCATGAAAGGATAATTTGGATAGCTAACCATTTAAATGATCGATAATTGTAAATGCATGTTTATAAGTGACATAGGTTTAAATTTGAGTTGTTTATATCTTGATCGATGTGTATGTTTATATTAAAGTACTTAGGCATAACAGAATACGTCACTACATTAAACTTGTGATATAACTATTGTTTACGATTAAGATGATTGCATAATGTTCCAAGTTAGTAGCCATCAATTTTGACATTGTATGCGTGTATGTTTTTGTGTTATTTAGATTATTGTTATATTTGATTTTGCTTGAGGACAAGCAAAAGTTTAAGTGTGGGGGAGTTGATAGGTGACATTTTTAAATACTTTTCTTAGGATAATTTGTTAGTTAATTATGATAAATTGATTGTTATTAACTTGTTTAGCTTAGGTTTTGTCTTAGTTTCATATTATTGCATGATTATGTATCAATGTATGTAAATGTGCATGAATGTGTGTGAATTAGGTCTTTAAGATTAGGTTTTGCATAAATTTTGCATGGCATTGTTGCACGTCTTTTTCTTACATTATGTTGGTATGAATTGCATGTGTTTTAGGCATGATTAAGTGATTAATTTTGTTGTTAATCAATAGGTTCGAAGGTGGTTTTGAGGGATGGAAGGATAGAAGAACCAAAGAGAAAGCAAGTCATGTGACCTAAAGGAAAACTAAAAATTTCCTAGGCCGACCCATCACCCATTTTAAGCTTTTGCAAAATACAATTCTTATTGATGTTTTTTTGTTTTTGATCCAAAAGAAATAGGAGAAATTCAGTTTCAAATTGGTGAAATAAAGGCCCAATTTGGATAAGAAATCAATAAGATATCACAGATTGAAGTTAAGATAGAAAACAAAGTTTTTTGGAAAATTCCAGTTAGTAACTTCCTCTTTTCTACGTCATTTTAAGCATTAAATGAGGTATAAAAATTCAATTTTAACCCCTAGAAAGAGGAGGTCGCGCAAGACATTCAAAGGAGAGAGAAGAACGGAATTTTGAGAGAGAAACCAAGAGAATTCAAGGTGGAATCGAAGGATTTCAAGGAGACACAAAGCTGCCACCATAGAATTCCAGCTCTGCTCTTCAACATATAAGCCTTATTTCTTCTCTTTTCTTGCTTCTTTGTTGTATTTTGTTGATTGAGAAGGATGTATGGATATGTTATGAACATGTTGGATAAAATTTTGATGGATTTTTAAGTAGTTATTAGGGTTGTTATTGCCTCAACTATGTAGTACCTTACTTTATTCAATGTTATGGATATGTTTGATGTTGTTTGATGTTTATGATATATGGCTATTCATACTTAGCTCACATAGAGGTATGGAGTTAAGAAATATGGTAGTAAGTTCCATGAGAGTAGTTTTACACCAAGAACACTCCATATATCAAGTTACCTTGCCATTTGGAGAGAGATTTTAAATGGAAAAGTGGCCGTCCAAAAATCTGTTCATATCCTTTTAATGGTTAGGTGAAAAATGGTAAGTGAGAGCTTACATAATTCATTTACATCATTAAACAAGGCTTATTTGGTTCAAGTAATGAGAGTTAAATAGCTAGGAAATTAGGAAAATTTGGACTAAACATAATGAACATTGCAAAAGTAAGAGAATACATAGTTAGGTAATGAAAATCCTAAGTTGTTAAATTGATACTTTGATTCACCATTTTCTAAACTTGTGTTCTTACTTTTGCGACAACCCTAAAGTGTGTATGTATGACTTAATTTTTATATTTTGGATCTTTCAAATCTAATTATTTAAGTTTCCTGCACAAAACGAAATTTGGGTCATTGTGGTGACTAACTAATCATGTGGGATGATACCTATCTAAACTGCGATTTCCGATTTGTACACTTGCAGGACAAGAGGTTTTAATTTAAAATTCGAAAATTGCCTATCATTAACTCATATAGATTGACCAATCACCTAAAATTATGATTTTAATAGCTTAAAATGCTCAAACTCAATTTAATTAATCAAATTATGAATTAAACATCCCAAAATGTTCACTAAAAATTTATTTGAAAGATCAAGAGGCTTTTTATGTTAAGAATAAGAGCATCAATGCCTTTTAGTGAATGGAAAGACTTATGTAGTGAAATGAAAAGTTTATGCATGGTGAGCCTTTTAGACTATTAACAACAATCAAGATAAGCTTACAATAATTAATACATAAAATAACATTAATGTATCTTGATCTTGTTGACATGATCTTGATATTAAAGATTACAAACTTTGTCTTTTCTTTTGTAATCCATTGATACGGTGATATCTTATTCTTATATTCCTTCTCATCAATAACTTTAAAATTATTGGTAGTATTTATTTTTTGTTATCATCAAAACCTTAATTAGAACCTCCTTTGGATAAAAAATCTCTCCCTTAGTAATGATGATAAAACATTTGTTTCGAAAGTAATATGAGAATTGAATAAAAAAGATAGCAACCCATATCAAGATAATAATTAGCCCCTTTAATCTATGAATAAAACATAGATCAATATCTTAACTACAATTCAATATTAAAAACAAGATATAACAAAAATATTCTTTATCAATTAAATGTATATAACTATTCATCGTGTAAAGAAGAAATAAAGAAATTTTGTTCATCATATAAAGAAAACATAAGAAATAGAACAAGTACTCCCACTAAATTATAGCATTTCCCTCTAATTTCACAAAAAATATTCTCTTTTTGTTAACTAGAAGGGAAAAATAAGACTCGATCAAACTATACAAATCATCAAGTTAATGCATCATGGTATCTAAAAAAGATTCAAGGTTTCTTAGGAATATGTTAAGATGATACTCAATGTCCACTACATGAGCATCCAGTGGGGAGAGATGATGTGGTTGAGAGTTAGTGGTCTCATCATGCATAGGTAGCTTAATGGTGTATATCAAAAGAGGCTCATTGGGACCATTAGCATATGGTAGAGCCTTATACATTGGCGATGGGTGCTGAAGTTGGAGATTTTATTGTTAGTATGGTTTAGTCATTTTTCCATCAATTAACTGATATCCTATATGGATAAGAGTAGAAGAGTCAACGAATAAACCAAACTCAATCTCATTGTTAGTAGGAGAAAGAGTTGGAAGATGAGGCTAAGGATGAGGGCATATCGAATGTTTTGTTTCTTCTTGTTGACATAATGGTAATGGACCATATTGAGCAAAACAAAGAAACTAAGATGAGTATGCTCTCCTAACATAAGAGTAAAGAGGAACCAAAGGTCATCGTGGCCTAGAAAATTAAAGTGACCACTAATGCATAAAATTATATCTGATGAAAAGATGGTAGAAATGAGGAATAAAAATTGAGGCTCACGAATATCATTGGGTTTCCTATAGACCTCTTTATGAGATTCTAACTTAAAAATGATCTTGACTTGATTGGAAACAGAGTAAGGTTGAGTGTTTTATTTGGTACAATGACTATAATATGTAGGATTTCTTGAAATTAGAATGCCTAACATCTCATTAAGGACATCATAAGTGAGGTGCATTTATACATTATGGAATTTAGAGAAATATGGGCTGTCACCATGAATCATTTTAGGATAAGGATTGATATAAAATAACCACACCATTGTAGGACAGATATGATAGGTCTTGGTAAGATTACTAGTAAAAAAAGCTTAATCATGAATTAAACTAAAGCCTCTAATTTTGAAAAATTATTAAGAATACATATAAAAAAGGCAATTCGTAATTCACTCTAAATGTCAAATTGATGCAATTAAAAGGGTAATGCATGAATAGGCTAATTAAGTGCAATTTAAATCAATCATTAGTTGACAAAGCTTAAAGTAGTCATGAATTAGACTAAGGAACCTCTAATTTTGAAGAATTATTAAGATTACATATACAAAGAAACAATTCCCAATTTTGAAACCCTAATTCACCCTAAATGCCAACTTGGTGCAATTGAAGGGGTAATGCATGAACAAGTGTAAACATGTTAGCAAGAAAAATTACCAGCTAAAGGATCTTTGCCTCTTTAGAGAAAAATCAATGCTTAAGGCTTTTAAAAAATTATGAAAATGTTGTTTCTCAAGTTCTTACATGATTGGTTAAGAAGGATTGTAATACAAGTTAGAATAAAGTTTACTAAGAGCAAATTTTGTAATGATAAGCAAGTTAGGTGTATTGCTAATATTTTGTTTGTATAAAAATTTGAGATCTTCTTTTATGAGCCTTAGCTTCTTTGAGTAAATAAATTGTTTAGTACTAGATATCCTAGAGTGGATCCCCTTTAAGATTACCTCATTTATTCTTGCCAAGTTGATAAGAAAGTTGTTGAATCTAAAAGAGGTTTTAATATGAGGACTTACAACTGAAGATTGAACCATAGTCAAGGAATGATCTAACAAATTTGGGTTTAGGAACTAGGTGTAAAAAAAGGAAAGCTTGGAATTGTCTATGGTCCAATTTCTTTATAATGAATTGATCCTCCTTCTAATTATTATTCTATGTGTAAAAATTCCGCCCAATGCTTAATTCAGTGACTTGGATATCATTTAAGAAAATTTCAAATCTTCACAAAAGGATTTGTAGGATCTAATTTCATCAACTTCACCAGGATGACTAATGGAGTTGAAATCCCTTATAGCTTTGACCGGAGATAAGTCCATTGGTATGTATAACTAAATGTATATATCATTGAGAAGAATATAACATTTTTCTCAGCTTTACCCCAAACTTTCATGTGTATCAGTTGGTCTATGGTCAAGGAATTGAAATTTTGAATTTTGCCTTTAATGTACAGGGCCAGGATTCATTCGTTAGGATGAAAGGAGTAATTAGTGATTAACCTCCAATATTTTGGCAAAAGCAAAGAAGGTTATAGTTATCTCTTCTTATATTGGATTCCAAACTACCTATATAATAAAAGGCTTATTCTCCAAAATAAAATCTATAAGTGAAAGTTTATTAGGGGGAGTTTATTGCTTTAATGTTTTAGGTAATAATATTTATGTTTCGTAAATATAAGAAGAAGACTTCTTCTTCTTGTTGGATTTTCTTTTGGGAAACTAGTTTGAAATCCTCTTTGACCTCTAGGTGTAAAGAGTTACCTATATTATCTTCCTTGATTGCATCTTCCATACTAATCAGATCCTTCTTAACTAGAGTTGTGCATTGATTCTCAATCACCATAAACACTTGAGTTCTTTATCCTTAGAGTGGATTTCTCTATTGCTATTATTTACACTAATCCCCTTAATAACTTCACAATTAGTGATATTATCATTGGTCGATAGGTTAACTTCATAGGAATTTTGATCTTTGTTTTCTTAATGTTCGATAAGTTTATGAAACTCATTAGTTTTGTACAACCTCTCGGTTGGTTTCTATAGCTTGTTGGAGTTAAGCATGTTTGGTTTTTAAGCATAAGTGACCTTCACAGCATCTTTAACAAGCTCATAGTACTCACTTAGCCCTAGGATTGGTATTTCATCATCGAGATCTCTTATGGATTCTACCAAAACATAACTCCTTGCAAACTTAATTCTTCTTATTTCAAACATGCAAAGCAACTTTCCCATAAAGCTAGCTAAAAGATTCAGTCTACTTGTTGTCCAACATTCCAAAGGAACACCATCAACACACATCTATATCTGTATATTAGTCTGCTTAATGTCTTCTAAATTGATTCCAATACGACATATTTGGAGTATAATAGGCTTGTTATGTATATGTCATGTTCTAGACTCAAGAACTTTCTTTACAAGAGTAAGACATTTAAATTTGTAGAAGAAAACTGTTGGATCAGAAAAAGAAAACATGTTATATTTGGAGAACTGGTAGATTTCAAAACTTTTTAAAAGTCATATTTGCAGTGGAAGCAATATATCCAAATCATCATGCGAATCCATACATGATATGGTATAAGGATAATAATAAACATGAATAAGATAGTGATATTACTGACTCCTTCACTACAGCTTTAATTCCTCGCTACGCTATCCTCTCCTTCTTCTTGTATCCAAAGCTTTTGCTTTTGAATCCTTTCCTTTATTAATCTATCCTCTCCTTGTTGTTGCATTCTCAACTAACTTGATCTACCACTTGTTGTTCATGAACAACTTGGTTAGCAAGATCCTTTGGTGGGAAAAGAGAAGAAACACTTTGGAGGAGTATTGTCTTAGAAGAAAGAAGGAAACAATGAGACACTT
>JAOTAX010014468.1:0-12515 GCA_025629825.1 Erythroxylum guanchezii
CTTGAACATATCAGGTTGAGAGTTTTAGGAATAAGTTTGATCAATGTAATGCTCACCACTATGATGTTTTTTTTTAAAACCGCAAGTAATACCTCAAGGTTGTCAGTATAAGAAAGATGATGTCAGTTGGGTCTCAGTAACGGGACCCAACAAGAACATTGATTTTTGCACATTAATATAATTGTACATGCATTCATTGACATTTTTTGGGTATAATTGATTTATAAATGTGAATTGTGGATTCTATTGGTCTTGAAAATTATATTGGTGTGTATTAAAATTAATTTAGCAATTTTACAAATTTAGGGTATTTTGGACTAGGAAAAATGTTGACAATTGGACCAATTATTATGTGACACGTGGACCAATCTTGGAATGACTTGTGGACTGATTTAGTAGGGACAAATTGCAACCTAATATATGGACTAATGGCTGCTGATTAATTAGGCAAATGTATTACATGCCTTAAGACACATGGTGAGTTTAAAAGTTGACACCTAGCATGATGATGGAGCAAATTCCAGCAGCAATTTTTTTATTGTTTCCCTCCCCTTTCTCCACTGAAATTGCTCCAAATTTTCTCTGTATTTTTTTCTTAACCCTAGCTAAACTTCTGTAAGAAAATCACACCTAAATCCTTCACCAAATTGCCAAGAAAACTAGCTGATTATGATTTTCATATTGCTGTCCGAAAATCACCTTGCTTTCACCATAAGTTTGTGTTGATTTTGCTTGCATGGAGACTTGGTTTAATATGTAGTTTTATGTTGGATTCGAATCCTAATAGGTAAGTAACAATTTGAGTTTTATGGCATGCCAAATGATATAAGAATGATGTTTGAAATGGAGTGAAATGCATGTGATTTTGGTGAAGATATATGCTGGAAAATGTTACATAAACTTGGAAGTTTTTCTGTTTTGCTTTTGGTTTATGAAAACCATGGGATATAGATTGATTTATGGATGAATTAGGTCTAGATTTGAAGTATAATGAAGGTGGATTTATGCCACAGAAAGATGTTAATTTGATGTTCTTGAATTAGGAAAGAACTAGGACTGTATGCATATTAATGTAAAAGTTTCTAGTTTGATATTTTGTGAGCCGTTAATTGAATAATTTTGACCTTGAATAAGAGATTTTATTGATGAGGAATTGGAGTATGATTCAGGCCTAATAGAGGTATATGATTAAGGCCTAATAGAGGTATAAGTGATGAACTATAAGCAGGCGGTTTAACTTTGGTATAAAGTGTAAAACAATATGGAAAAAACGAAAGAAAAATTGATGGAATTTGATAACTGGAATGTTTTTACTGAACCTGTTTCAGTATTGTGTTTATATTTTGATCTAGAGATTTCCTAATGAGATGATTCTTGATTTAAATTGAACTACAGACATTTCGTTGCAATTTTTAAGAATAATTAGGGTTACGCCCTATTATTATCGAATAAACTGTATTGATGTAGGACGAATCAGACAAAGTTGTCTTCAAAAGTTGTAATTATTCTCTTAGCTTTCAGTTGATATAAAGTTTGTAATTTTTTGATATTGGAATTGAGAGATATGAGTTGTACAATTTTGAGTGCATGATCATACACTAGCCAAAATTTCAAATGTACTCGGTCTGTAGTATATTGAGTATCACTTCTAGAATACTGAATCAAATTGTATGATCTTGGTATCATTAAAAACTTAAGACATGGGAGAACAATTTTCTAGAAGGAAGTGTTATCAAATTACTTCACTTTTTTTGATGAGAATAATCATGCAAGGTGGACCTGAAAGTATGTTTTTAGACAAATCTGGATTGATCAATTGAGTATTGATATATGAATGAATATTGTGACAAGAATAATGATAAAGAACCCGAGATTGTCATGAACGTGCATTGTACGTATTCTATATACATATATGTGCATAAATGAGTACGTGTATCATTGTGCAAAATAGTGATATATGTATGTATTGTATGATATAGAGGAGCACATTGAGCGCCACCATTTAGACATTACCGAGACTATAAGGCAATAGCTATCTGGAGTGTATTGCGAGTAACCTAGATGGTTTCACTTAATATTTGTCTATTATATATTATGTTTTGAATGTGGATTGTTTGTACTGGTTTCGGACATGAAGGTTTGAAGATTCTAATTTATGAATGTGATATTAAAGTATTCCTTGAATGTGAATTTGTGAAATAAATGTTTCTCAACATGTTTGTTGAATGTCGGACTAAGGTCTGATGATAAATGGAAATGGGACTATAAATGTGATTGAATGAGATTGCGAATGGGAATATTTGAAACAATAAATGATTGAATATGAATGTGATGCATTTCATACATAAATGCACGATCATATAATGATAGTTGTGGCATGAGTAGCCACCGAATATCAGCTTAAAGCTCTAGAATGTGGTATAGAGCCAAAGGCTCAATATGTACAATGAGCCCTGTATCAACAACGGGTAAGAGATAGTATCAATGAGCCCGACATCCATAATAGATACAAGATAGTTTAGGAACTCAGTCATAACAATGTAATAATTGAAAGTGGGTCACACGAACATTGCATATACACTTATTGAGTGTGTTTGACTGATTGAATTATAATGTGGACATTTATTTGCATGAAAATGGGAATATGAAGTAAATGATATATGGTGCAATTTGCTAAATGAAAAGATGTGAAATTATCTGCTTATATGATTTGTTATATGGTTGAATTGGGTGAACCGTCGAGGATGGTTACATCACTGAGTTCGCAAAACTCATCAAAATTGCAACGTTGATTTTTCAGGTTCGAGAGAGGACACTAGTGAAAGGGAGACATTACAAGAAGATTAATTCTTATACTTTTGTGAGGAAATGGATCAAAGGTCAGTTAGCTGAGATTGAAGGATTAGATAGAAGTTTTTGTAAAATTCCTTATGTAATGTACTTAGTTTTAATATTTTATATATTTGGATCGTTTGTATAGCTACAATGTAAATTTGGTTTTATGGAATGAAATGAAGAATGCAGTTTGATTTTAAAATTTGGTGACTTTTATGTATAGTAGGTGATGCCATGATTAAGTTGGATATGTGTTTGCTCTAACATGCCATTATTATAGGTTATGTACTAGAATGTCCACAGGGTGTTCCGGTATGTAATTTACGGTAGTAGCTTGTTACATTTTTGGTATGAGAGCATGGTTGGCATCTATAGGGACATATAAGAATGTTAAACATGAAATATAGTGAGAAATACGGATGGTAATTGTAGTTATTTTTTATGATAGGTCATCTGACGTAGGTGATCAAGAAGGACACTTAGCTAACTTAGGATCGGCAAGAGCTAGTACAGAGTCTTCTGTACCTCGACCTGAGGTAATGTCTCCAAGAGTTTCTAGGAGAAGGGAGAGGAGGTACGATAGGCAACGAAAGCAGGGGGCTGTGGACTTCTACAAAAGTACAAATCTTGCAGAGGTCGAGGGATGGTTAGAGAGGATTGAGCGAGTATTTGATCAGATGGACTGTGAGTCGGACGAAAAGTTCGACTATGTAGTTTCCTTACTGCAAGGCCTAGCTTATCAATGGTGGAAGACTGTTATAGGCATTGCCACCAAGCCTTGCAATTTGAATTGGGGAGACTTTCTGAGGGCCTTCAAGGAGAACTATATGCCCAAGATCTACCTGGATAGAAAGATGAAGCAATTTTTGGATCTAAAATAGGGTAGAATGTCAGTGGCAGATTATGAGATCAGATTTAATGAGCTAATGGTGTAACATCCCGTTCCCATATTAAGAGTTAGAACCCAAAAATATGGTAAATGTGAGATCAATGAGAGATTAAAAAAATTGCATTTTCATGCTCATGCATATTGTTAGCATACACGCACATGAATTTGAATTTTTGCACATATTAAAATGATTGTACATGCATTCATTGACATTTTGGGTATAATTGACTTATATACGTGAAAGGTGATTTTATTGAGAATTGTGGTTTATGTGTACTGAAAATTTAATTGGAAAGTGTGTTTAGTGATTTTAAATTTTTAGTGAATTTCAGGAATAAATTCTGAAAATTTTGAATATTATTAGACTCAGAAAAATGTCACTTAGCGAGTAAATTGATGGAAGGAAATAGAAATAAGAAACAAATGATATTGGAGAATTGTTAAAAATGATTTTAGCAATTATTGAGAAAATGACTTTGAAAATTTGGAGATGATTTTAGAATTTGTGAGAAGATGTTATTAAAAATTTTGGTGATAATTGGAATAAAAAGATAGGAGTTATGGAACTAGTTAGTTGGGAAACTAGTTAAAACTTTAGAAATTGGACAAGTGTCCAAGTCTTAAGCCACGGTTCTTTTTATTTGAAAGACCAAGACACCATTGTTCTTGTCTTAAAATATCTTCTCTATGACTTTCCTCATCTTCTGGAAGCTTCATTACTGTCAGAAATCTCCCACCCTCATAACACAAGTCTTACTCTCACTTTTTCACTTGCTACCTCATTTTTGTTATCTTCTTTACTATAACCGAAATATCTAACCCTACAACTCTTGATTGATGATGATCGGGTGTTATTGGATAGCTAGGGCTCATATGATTTTTGAATAGTTGGAGTTTTAAACAAGTAAGCATTTTTACAAGTTTTCTTGTTATATGAGATGAAACATACATCACGTTAGCTCACTGTTAAATGGTTATGAAATAGTGATATACATATTTGTTGAAAAGTGAGTGAGGAATTTTTTAGGTATGCCATTTGTGTTGTGTTTTCATATTTGATGATCAATATGTCATAAGATAGTGTTAAAATGATCTTTGAGTGTGATAGATTGATGAAAATAAGAATGAAAAGAGTGCAGAAATTTTTGGAGATATGAAAGATGTATGCTCTGTATTTGTTACTGTTGATATACGTGTATATTGGTCTTCATTGTTGTTCATGCAAATTTCTTGGTGCTTTTAGAAATGAACTCTAATGAGTTTAGAGATAAGAAATATATGTAAGATGATGTTTGGATATGAGTAATGAATGATTAAACTAAAAGTTAAGAAGAAAGTGAAGAAAGAGCAGAAAAGTGAAAATGCATGAATATATGTTTTTTTTGATATTTGGTGCTAATCATAGCTTTGATCTATTTTTTAATGTTTGGAATTAAATGGGAGTTGAAATGATGAAATGAAAATGGAGAATGTACAGAAAATTAAAGTGCAGAAAAATGAAAGATGAAAATGCAGAAAATTTGAAGAACATGCATGAATGGGTGCTGTTTCTGGATGTTGTCTCTTAATCATGGATTCTGGAGTTGTTCGTGAAGGATTAAAGCTAAATGAGAGTCGAAAATGAAGTGAAAATAAGGGAAAATGGAGATTAGAAAAAGAATTAAAGAAGAAGAAGAACAACAGCTTTTCTGAAGAAGGAAGAAAAAGATAGGAAGAAGAAGAAAAATTGTAGTATCGGAAAAGGAGAAGAAAAGTATGATCATGCTTCTACATGATAAAGAACTAGGAAAAGCTCAATCGTTCTTCTGCATGATCGTGACTTTTGAAATCCGTTGGATCGTGATTTCGATGGTTACAAAAGGGAGACAACTTTTGAACATCCTTTAGTATTTTGGCTATAACTTCTTCTCCCGAGCTCCAAATGACATGGGACTTGAACCATTGGAGTTGAAACACTTGGCTCTACCTCTCCAAAAACAATTTGACCCATCTAAAATCATTTATGAGAGATTGAGTGAAAAATTTGGGACCGGTTCGAGTGGGTGTGCACGACCATACATTAAGGTTGCACGACCATGACTTGTTGGTGTGCACAGGTGTGCATGAAGGTTGCACGCCCTTGACATGGTTATGTTGGAATGCACGGATGTGCATCATGCACAGTCGTGCAATAATGATGCACAACCGTGACTTATTTTGTTAAAGATTAAAAGTGCACGATCGTGTTTGTTCATTGAACATTTCTCCTTCTTTTGCCTATAACTTCTACTATAGTTATCCAAATGGAATGTTTTTGATTTGCAATAAACTAGAGACATAGGGCTTTAAAATGTTTGAAGAAATCAAATTTTAATTCTATCTCTAGAATTCCAGATTTTGAATTAATGTTGAGTACAGGATACTGTTTCAGTATAAGAATAGTCTGAAAATATTTGGGGTACAACTTTCAAATTACTGAACCAAATTGAATGATATTAGTATCATTAGAAACTTAAAAGATAGGAGAACAATTTTATAGAAGAGAGTATTATCAAATTACTTCATTTGCATTGTCTAATTTGTCATGGAAAATAGACCCAAAAGTCTGGAATTTTGGAGAATTTATAAGAACGAATGAGGGTTTGGATATTGTATGATTATATAGTGTTAGAATAACATTAGTGAAAGAATTGTTGGTATTAAAGAATCAAAGACATGTGTATAATGGAAATAAAGATATTCATATGATTATAGTTGTGATTCAAAGGAGAGGAGTAGTGGGTATCAAGTTAAAGTGAATAAGAAATTGTTATTATGAGAGCAAATAATGCTAGAAAATAAATGATGAGGTGATTGAATTATGAAATGAAAAAGAGCATAAGATGTGAAATTGGATAATATACCTGTGATTGTCATTGAGCATGCATTATACATTACATACATACATGTGTAAAACTGAATGTCATGTGATTGTGCAATTATTAATATGTGAGCAAAGTGTGTATTATTGGACTCCAAACTTTTCTTAGAAGTTAGAATTATTAACTGAAAATTTTTTGGCGATTAGTCATGAGTAAAGAACAAATAAATGAAAATTTTTGAATTAGAAATGATAGACAAGAGTAAAGTAGTGAAGGAGGAATGTGGATGGATTCATGTTTTACTTTGGTGTTTTTAGTGGATAAGAGATCTTGAAATGGGAAGAATTAAGGTGAAAGTTATAAGTAAAATGAAAGCAAAAATGAAGTTGCATGTGTGAAGTAAGTTGATGAAGAATATGTATATATGTGTATGTTCTGTTATTAGTGTTCATGATTAATCATGGATTATAATTTCTTTATGGATGATATTGATTTGAAATGAAGTTGAGAATGAGGAGTAAATGAAGTAAAAAAGTTGATCTTGGTATGAGTTGTGTTAAGGAAAGATTTTGAAACAAAATGGGTAGTTGATCTGGAAAATGTTCACTGAGTATACTTCAGTCTTTTAGCCACAACTTTTTCTCTAGTTATCCAAACGAAATGATTCTTGATTTGGATTAAATTGGCTACATTTCTTATGAGGGCATCAAATTTAAATTCTATTTTTAAGAATCTCAAAATTTTTCATGAAGTTGAGAACTAGGTGTAGTACATTGGGAGATGAACGTAAAATTCGTGTTCTAACTTCAGGGGAAATTCTGAATTGATCTAGATAGATTTAAACAAAGTTATCTTCAAGAAAGTTTTAGTTCTTTCTTTTATCTTTTCAATAGTATATAGTAGAAAATTTTGGACTTTGGAGTAGAAAGTTATGGTCCTTTTAAGGGAAGATGCTTAGGAGTATGGATAGTATCATCTGTTGACGTCATATTGTTTGTTACCTCAGGAGTATAGATTGTATCGTCTGATGACGTCATATCATCTAGTGATGACATCATATCGTCTGGTGAAGATGTATCTTCTATGGTTGACCATCTGCTTCTTCTATGGTTGACCATCTGCTTCTTCTATGGTTGACCATCTGCTTCTTCTACTCCTTCTATGTTTGACCTTCTGCTTCTTCTATGTTTGACTTTCTGCTTTTTTTATGTTTAACCGTCTGCTTCTTCTATATTTGATTGAAACTTCTTCCGTGCATTGCTCATACAATGCCATCTTCTGGTCCATTTTTGACCCTCTAGATGATAGACTTTGTCTTTGAGGTCTACATGAAAGCTGTAGACCTTGAAGTCCTCTTTTGAACCAAACAAAGAACACCTTAATCCGATATCTATAGGGAAAGTTATGGCAATTTTTCTAATTCATCTGACTTTTCTATTTGTCTGAGTTTTCGTCTAGTTTCATCTAATGCTATCTTCTAGTCCATTTTTGACCCTCCAGATGATAGACTTTATCTTTGAAGTCTTCATGAAAGTTGTAGATCTTGAAATTCTCTTTCGAATTATTTAAAGAACACCTTAATCTGACATCTTTAGTGAAAGTTAAGCCAATTGTCCCATGACGGGTGCAATATGATTGAGGGCAAAACTTTGTTTGATTCTTTGGACCATAACCTTGTTATCCGACTTGAAAATGAAATGATTCTTGAACCTATAGATTCTTAACACATTTTTCTGTCCCTCTATAGAATTTGATAGCATTTGGTATTGTTTCGAAAAAGATTGTTTGAATCAAACTAAGGGTATCGATTGGAAAAGTATGAATTGGATATTTTACTGAACATACTTTGGCATTGTGATTATATCTTGATTGGTAGTGCTCCGAATGAGATGATTCTTATTTCAAAATAAACCAGAGACATAGCAAATTATCTTAAGGAAGTGAATTTTAATTCAGTCTCTAAGACTTTCAAATTCTGGATGGAACTTGTGCATAGTATACTGTTTTAGAATAAGAACAGTCCGAAAATGTTTGGTATACAACTTTCAGATATTTGAACCAAATTGAATGATTTTGGTGTCATTAGAAACTTAAGACAACGAAGAAAATTTTTCTAGAAGAAGGAGTTATGTCAGAATGTTCAAGGGTACTTTTGGCAAGACACTTAAGCATAAAAGATATAAGGCATAAATAGAAGGGCAAATGGGACATTTCTCACTCATTAAGGGTAGAATTGGAAGAAGAAATGTTGTCTTGTTACTTTAAGAAGGGAAAAACGTGATTTGAAGGAGAGTTTCAGTGGAAAGGAGAGAGAAGAAGAGAGAGAAATACTAAGAGAAGAAGAGAAGGAGAGAAAGAAGAGAAAACAAGTTAGGATTTAATTTTTCTTAGTCTTCAAAATAGATTTTGGAGCTATTCAAGAAGAGAAAAAGGTAGAGGAAGAAAAGAGCTTCCCTTTGAGCTAAAGATCCCTTCATTTAGTGAAGAATGAAGGTAAGATCATTTTAAATCTTTTGGATTTTTGGAAGGATTTTAGTTCATGGAGTTAGAAAATGCATGGGTTTAAGTATGCTAGAACCAAATTTAGTGATTGTACTTTGTGGGACTTTCGATTCAAAACCCTATTGAGTGGGATTTTGTTATTGTATAAAGGGATCAAAGAGGCAAGAGGAACAAGAGAAGAGGCATTTTGAGCAACTCTATAAGCAAGGAAATCAAGAAGGTTTACATGTTTATAATTGAGAAATAAGCCATTAATGTTTTTATAAATCAAGAGAATAAAATGGTTTCAATTACTTCATACATGTGCACATATTGCTTTTAAATAATTTAAAGAATGTGCTTATATGTGTTTATATGTTTAATTGATTGGATTTGAATTGTTGCGAATGTGGAAAAAAAAAGTATTGTGATGTATGATCATGTTATGCCATTGAAATGTATCATGACATTTTGTATAAAGAAAAAAAGGAAAAAACATGAGAATACGAAAATGTATGGAAATGATTTTTGAGCACGATTATGTGCTCCTATTTAGGAGAGAGTGGAACCATATTGTTTGTCACATGCACGTCAACAAGAGTCTTCTCCTGGCTGCCCGCTTGTGGCATATAAGCTCGGAAAAATGGACTCATTTTGTTCATGGGGTAAACTTCGTTTTCTCCATTCTGTTTTTAGAGGACCCTTGTGCCATTTGTTGAGCATTACATGTGTGAATTGTCAAGTTGATGCGTACATGATTTGTATTATTGTGATTTGGTTGAGAACTATGCTTTTCTTGAATTCAATAATAATTGTCTATGAAAAATGAATAGTTTTCAATGATTTTGCTTGTTATCGATTATAAACTTGTCACCCACGAGCTTTCAAGCTCACGCCCTTTCTGTCCCATCTTCAGGTGATAGCTAAGAGATCAAGTGATCAAGAGCCTAAGGGAATTGCTTCAAATTTGCTATTTTGTATTTGGTAATAGGCCAATGGTGTGGCTTTTGATATGTAAATAAAGATTTTCAAACTCTTTTGCTGTAGTAATGAAATGATAGATTGAAGTAGTTTCGGTAGTGTATGTTCTTATTGACTTCTTTGTTAAAATGGTTGAGTTGGAGTAATAAGTTGTTTTTGATATTTGACTGTTGTGGGCATGCCACCCTTATGGGATGATGCCTAATAAGGGTTCATGGAAATAACCTTATAAGGAACCACGCTCAAGTATTATGGTATTCTGAAGAGTTGGATTCCGAAAGAGGGGTCCAACAGTTGTGGTATCAAAGCAAGAAGACCAATCAATGATGGTTAGGGAGATTTCATGGGAATACGCTCAAGTATTATGATATTCTGAAGAGTTGGGTTCTGAAAACGAGACCCAACAGTTGTAGTATCAGAGCCCATAATTAGGATCTTACATGGGCAACTTTCAGAATATGTGTCAATCGCGCGAGCGATTGTTAAGGGTTCAGGCTAATAGAATTAGTGAGAAGAATAATGATCTGTTAGAATGTGAGAAAATGAAAGTTTGAGGATATTTAGAAATAAGAAATATTACGTAGCCCGATATGTTGGACATAGATTCAGTAATTGTGATTATGTTAGTGAGTATGGTGACGAAATTTTGTTGTGGATATGTACTTGAATTGATATGGATGTGAACAGGGTTTTCATGAATTGACTGAGAAAGAAATAGAGACATAGGTGGAAATGACAAGATTTAAGGTGTACAAGTAAAGAGGAATTGAAAGGTTGAACTTAGAATTGAAAATGATTGTTTAATTGGTGTGATAAGAGTTATGATCCGGTAGAAGATTGTGTTAGTGAATTCGATATCAGAATGTCAAGATGGCCATGCGTTTATGCTTCTAAATTGATTAAGAACGTACATATGGAAAGTGAAACGAATGATAGTGATATATGTAGAAGTCCTCAACGTTATGTCGACTAGTTATTAGGAGCACCCAGTTGAGAATTTGGTTACATTAGTGAATAATGTGATTGAGTACATACGAGATCTATATTTGGATATGGTGTAGGAGATAATCTATGATCTTTAAAGTTAAAATTATGAGCTGAATCAGAGTAATGTGGTGCAAATATGGTATATGTGATTATGCCAAAAAGGTAACTACTATGGAGAAAATCATTCAAGAAAGGTAAGTCAATTAGGAAATTGAAAGAAACCCAAGATGTATTGGGGAACCAATTCAGATAATAAGGTATTTGAATAAGCAACTAAATCGAGCGTTTTTGCTGAAATTAGTAGTTTGGAAGAAATTATTCGAGTGAAATAGTTATTTGGGAGACTGAGGAAAACATAAGATTGCATTAACTCCAATTGTTTGATCACTTAGGTAAGAATTTCGAGGACAAAATTCTTTAAGGGGGAGAATTGTTGGATCCCAAACTTTTCTTAGAAGTTAGAACTATTAAATGGGAATTTTTGGCGATTAGTCATGAGTAAAGAACAAATGAATGAAAATTTTTGAATTAGAAATGATAGAAAAGAGTAAAGTAGTGAATGAGGAATATGGATGGATTCATGTTTTGCTTTGGAGTTTTTGGTGGATAAGAGATTTTGAAATGGGAAGAATTAAGTTGAAAGTTAGAAATAAAATGAAAGCAAAAATGAAGTTGAATATGTGAAGTAAGTTGATGAAGACTATATATATGTGTGTGTGTATGTTCTGTTATTATTGTTCATGATTAATCATGGACTATAATTTCTTTATAGATGATATTGATTTAAAATGGAGTTGAGAATGAGGAGTAAATGAAGTAGAAAAGGTGATCTTGGTATGAGTTGTGTTAAGGAAAGATTTTGAAACAAAATGGGTAGTTGATCTGGAAAATGTTCACTGAGTATACTTCAGTCCTTTAGCCATAACTTTTTCTCTAGTTATCCAAACCAGATGATTCTTAATTTGGATTAAATTAGAAACATATGGCTACATTTCTTATGAGACATCAAATTTAATTTTTGTCTTTAAGAATCTTAAAATTTGTCTTGAACTTAAGAAATGGGTGCAGTACAATGGGAGATGAATGTAAAATTCGTGTTCTGACTTTAGGGGAAATTCTAAATTGATCTAGATAGATTTAGAAAAACTTATCGTCTATAAAGTTTTAGGTCTTTCCTTTATCTTTCCAACGGTATATAGTATGAGAATTTTGGACTTTGGAGTCGAAAGTTATGGTCTTTATAAGGGGAGATGTTCAAGAGTATGGATAGTATCAGTTGATGACGTCATATCATCTAGTAATGACATATCATCTGGTCCCTTAACAGTATAGATTGTATCGTTTGATGACGTCATATCGTCTAGTTATGACATCATATCATCTGGTGAAGATGTATCTTCTATGGTTGACCATCTGCTTCTTCTATGTAACATCCCACCCCCGACAGGAAGGGTAAAATAGTAAATTTGGCATAGGATGAGATGGATTGGAATGACTTAGGA
>JAOTAX010014488.1:0-12514 GCA_025629825.1 Erythroxylum guanchezii
AACATTAATAACAAAAGCATATTTCACCTATCTTAAACTCATATAACACTTTACATTCTTAAATTTTCTTTTTCTTTAAACATGAATAATTTACCCCAAATTCCTCATTTTATGACAATTTATACTTCAAATTTTCAAGAAAAGTTCGGGGTCCAACACACTGAGTTCGCAAACTCATCAAAATTGTAACATTGTTTTTCAGGTTCAAAAGGGTTCTAACTACTAAGGTGTTATAGTAGAAGTCTAGTACTTATATTTTGTGGACGAGAATGGCTCAAAGGTCTGATCAGTTGAATATAAGGAGTCTAGTTAGAATGTTTGAATTTAGCATCCCATTTCATGTTAAACATTTTATATGGAGTATTAAACTCTCAAATGTTATATAATGTATATACATGGATTATGAGTTGTAATGACACTCTGTAAGTTTATTTTTTGCTGAATGAAATGGGAAGAATTGATCTTTTTGAATGCTTGTGATATACATGATGCCTTAAAAAAGTTAATATGATTGCTCTAACGTGCCATTCTCATAGGGTCTATTCTTGAAAATCCTATGGTATGTCTCGTCATATGCTCTATGGAAGTGGTATGTTACATAATATATATCCTTTAAAATGCTCTTGATAACCTATAAAACAACACTAAGTTTATATAGGGTCATTAACATTCAAAGTAGGATTATAAATTCTTAATAATTTGTTAATCTATGACCATCGAATATAGCCTATCCTAGGCTAGCTACAGATTCAAAACTTTCACAGTCTATCCTCAAACCTTTATAAACTAATCTCTATTTAATTTTGTAAACGTGATTTATGATACGCTAATATTCTTAATTATACATATCCACAAATAAAAATTATAAGTTGTCTTTCCCCTCTAACGATACACATCATAACATATAACAAAAATATAAACAATGAATATTTTGTACCTTTTCAATTATTTATTTAATAAGAAAATTTCTTTAAAATCCATATATGTTAGAAATCTACCTAGTTAATTATTAGTTCAAAATATGATCACAATTTTATAAACCATACACAATTATAAGGGTCAAATTTAAGGGTATTCTTACCTTATTTTCTGTCTCAACTATTTTGATAGATAAAAATTTTCAAATCCAATTACATTTAGTAATCCAAAATTACCCTATTTTACCACTTTATTCTTAATTATTAAAAATATCGTTACTTTAGTTACCACAATCATTACTATAATACCTTTAATTATTAAAATTATTGTTTACTTATACATTCTTTTATTATTACTAAAATACTCTTATAAGACTTAAATTCTAATTTTACCCTTAGATATTCACATTTCCTATTTTTCTCCTTAGTATATCTTAAAATTCCTAAGCTTGTTCTTCTTTATCCTATCCTCTTCTCCTAACCTCCTCCTTTTCTCATTTTTCTAGCCATCTTTTCTCTCTTTTTTTTTTCAATTTCATCAAAATTGTTATCACAAACAATCAAAACATAATTATAACTAGTTTAGGATGATTGAAAATCACTAATAAAACCATTGTAATTTAGCTGGAAATCTTACATATAAGAAGTTATATGACTTTCCAATAGATTTCAGGTTGTAATTTCCAAAATTTCCTATCTAATCTATTGCAAAACAATCCAAATAAGGATATACATGAGAAAAGCATCACATATAAGATAAAGACGGTGTTTTTGTATACTTACCACCTAAAAATATAAAGAAGAAGGAAAAAATGAGCATTTTCATTAGTTTTCTTACAACCAACCTGTTGTCCTCTCTCTCTTATATATGCTCCTCTCTTTTTATTTTTACGAGTTGGACTAGGTTTTTGTGAGCTTTACAAGAAAAATCATTAATAAAAGTAAAACAATTTATTATCACATAAGGTAATGCATAAGGTCCATGTCAATCTGAATAGTCTTTAATAAGTTTGTATTAGGAATTGCATTTTTCTTTTTAAACTTAGGTATTTTTGACAAACCCTATCCTGTAATGACTAGACAAGCTACCCAGCACTCAACAATGGCTCTCCAGTCGATATCTGAGTCGGTTGGAAAGCTCCCATAAAGTTAAGCCTATTACCCTTGTTAAGGAAAAGCTTCAATTCACAATAAGAATGTAAATAGTGAAGTTTTTTTCAATTTTTTTAAAATTTCAGCAGCACAACTACTGTATTTTGACATCCTAAAAATTTCAAAGTCCCTTTAAAAGTTCAAAACACTTCTATTATCACATCAATTTCTCGACTCCAAATAGTGGACTTCAAATCTACTCACATGCAGTCTCAAATAGTTACATCAATAAACTTTGAAAAGCTAAAACAAAGTCATGCATTCCATGTAAAATCCTTTATGCACATCCATTCTTTATACAAATGTACTTCTCAAAATATATTCAAAGGTATGCAATATTTCTAAAAATATGTACAAGGAAAAATAAAAATGCCTACATAGTAGCACTTGACGAAGTTGACTAATCGTGAGGTGGAGTCCTTGCTACTAAAGCCCTTGAGCGTGCACATGAGATGTTTAATTTAAAAATAGAAAGTAAAGGGTGAGCTAAACGAGCTCAGTAAGTATTATTGGTTTCAAATAAAAACATTTCTACAAATATTAAGCCTCATAAAAGAAAACAATTTCTTTTCTTTTCAAGTAATAACCAATGTTCTTACAAAACATATTTTTTCTATTCATAAGATTAATGCATATGTAAAACAAAACATATAAATTTTTCTGAGATCAAGTTCCACTTTTCTTATAAAGTATACAGCGATGACAATCAATTCTTTCATGAACTTTCTTTTTAAAACATAGCCTATCACTAATTTTCTTTGTCATCCGGTACCCTTAGGTGTAAGGCCACGGAGCTGCTTCTGCATCGCTTAGTCGTGCCTGATTAACCTCTATATATTGATTGTTATGAAGCTGGTTCTGCATCGCTTACCCATAACGATGCTAGAACTACATATAAATTAGTGGTTACGGAGTTGGTTTTACATCGCTTACTCGTAACAGTGCTAGCATAATATATACTCCACACATGCAGAGGGCGACTCGCAGGACATACTGATAGACACAACACCACCCATGTTAGTGACAAACGCCTCCTAAACACCGCCTTGCATATTACAACATACTCTGATCAATATAATCATATGTATAAAGACCTAACGACGTACTATAAGCTAAACCACAATTAATACATGAGCGCTCCTCATTTTAATACCAATTAAAAACATATTCAAAATCCATTTCTATGCCAATTTAAAGCATATGCAGATTTCAATTCAATGCCAATTCAAAGCATGTGTACTTCTCATTAGTTTCCCATGCATCCAAAACTCAATTCAATGCTAAATCAAAGAATATGTAAACCTCATGAAGATTAACTTTTAAATTCAAGTAGTAGCACCATTGGAATTATTCATAAACATACTTTTCATAGTAAGGTAAAAACCATCTTAACAAATCAATTTAAATACATACTCACTATTTGTCATTTACCGTAAACCACCCTTATGAGTTCGATGCTTTGCCTTTATTAGTCTCGAGTCTACAGTGATCAAGAAACTTTATCTTACTCAGCTATGAAGGAGACCCCTGAAGGGTTCCTAAAACTTGCCAAGGACATCCATAACTTACCACCTTGTTTTAAAAATTTTATAATAAAGGGCTTACCCAAAATCTTAGCATTTTGTAAGATTAAAATTCTATTTTCTTTTTATTCAACCATTGAATAACCATTTAACAACTTCTACGATTTATACATGTTGTCATCTTTCCATTTAAATAACGTACATAATATATACCTACTGTTTTCCTTACATGAACCATTAAACTATATACAACATACATGTTGCCATTGAGCAACCATTAAGCCACATATATAGCATCTGCATGCTGCCAATTAATACCCATTGAATAACATACATAAGACATGGGCATACATATTGTTTTCCTCTCCATATACCATGTTGTTTTTCTCTTCATTTAACCATGCAATCAACTCAAACATTCACGCAATTCATAAAAGAATTCATATTTCTAACTTAAGCATTCACGTGACCAGCTCAAGAGGAAGGACAATAGTGGTTTAACATACCTAAAATCAAATGGTAGTGTGCTATCCATTCTTTTTCTGCACACAGCTAGCGTGATGAAGATGTCCAAGGTTTGTAGCTTAAACACCATGCTAAATTTATTTCCTAAAGGTAGTAACTTGGAAGACGTATGCGTGAAGGGAGTAGCTGCAATTATTCTTCAACAATTTTGGTCCAAAGGAGAACTGAAACTTCGATGGAATGAAGGTGGAGTAGATCTTCCATCATCTTCGTACATGCTACATGTTGAAAATGGCTGTCCACATGTTGCAAAGTTTACTTCCAATAGTTGTTCACTATTTTAATTCTCACCATCTTTATTTAATTAAGCCACTAACTTGTTGTATCATACATGACAATTCTTATCTCCCACATATAACAAGTTGTTTATATTTTTGTCTCACTGAAATGACACACATCCACACCATACATTGGTCTCACATGTAATGAATTTTATGTTCCTCACATCTACTCCTCATAAATGTGACAACATATGGTTTTCATGCATTCTTATTCTAAAATAATAAGAATTTCTTCACATACATGACAACTACCACTTAAGGCCCATTCACATGTAAATGTATTGTTTCTTGTCTAAAATAATTAACTGGCTAAAGTAAAATCTGTCTAATTTCGGTAGAAATTTCATGTCCACTTAATAACGTGTTACATATAAATATATTAACATATAAGTTGGATCGATTTACTTTAAGTATCCATAACTATGACTGATTCTTATGTCCTTATGTTTCACTCAAGAATGCTTCAAATTTACTCCACAATAATTTAAAACAAGGCCTATCTTGATCTATCATAAATCCATGGGCCATTTCCATACTAGTCAACTCTAATATTTTTCGACTATCATTTGAATTTAATACTTGTCATTCAGGGTTGGGTTCCTGATTCACCTTCTAGCGAAAATTAAATTTATATTAACCCAAAAACATCATTCATATGAAATGAAATTTTATATAAACATGAAAAGAAAAGTTTGAGGTTTTAAAAATTTACCCTAAATGAAACATAAGAAGAATTTCATTAGTAAATAGTCTTTGCTTCCTTTCTCTATATATATTTGGCCTAAACTCTTATGCTACAAAAATGAGGGTTTCTCTAGTTAAAAGTTTCTTAAGATAAGTTGTCTCAATATTCAATGAGATATATTTATTTGACAAGGTCAAACAAATTTGATATAAATAATTAATAAAAGTATAATGACCGAGATTTTAAGAACTTGATGATAAATACATTCTTTTATTATTGAAAGTGAAATAATAACTAAGTTTTTTTAACAATGAAATTAAGATCATATTTACCTAAAAAAATACATAAAAATGTTTTCTAAAATGAGCTTATGACCTAAATATAAATTTGAACCAACTACATTTATGAACTCGAAACTAACTTCATCATTATTTATTACTTTCAACTTGGAATCCTTATACTAACAAATTATCTTAAGACAATAAAATAATAAACAGTAGATCCAAAGTCAATCCACCAAAAATTAAGAAGAACATTAGCATTTTCTTTCTTCCTATTTCCTAATTAGGAAGTAAAAAGACTACACTAGCTTCTTTAATAACCTACTTCATTGTAAAAATAAATTTCAATATTTTTCATAAAAGCAGCTTAATAAGATGTTATTTTGATATATTAATTGATATTATCTCCTTTTTTTTGGATTTATTTTGGCGCTTAAAAGGGATGCTCTTGACCTCTCCAAAGAATCAATCGTTCTTTTCTTACTTTTCCTTTATCTTTCTTTTATTTTTTGGTAATGGAGAAAAAGCAATGTGTGGTTAAAATCAGTTATTTTAATTCAAGGGGATCCAAAACTCTAGCTGTAACCTTGTGAGGTTTTATCCTAAACTTTTATTCATGTTTTAATTTAAGTATCTCTTGTTTTGATTTCTCATATTAAATTATTAATAATGATACATTGGACAATTTAATTTAATGTTGATTATTCTATTGCTATCCATGAATTTGATTATCTGTAATTATCATGAAAGAATGGTATAACTGGCAAATAGGTTATTTATGAATTTTCATATTTAACCTATGATAAACAAGAAAGCTAAGTTGAATAGTTGCAGTTATTATTATCTAATTTAGGGTTTAGACTTTTTCACCAAACTTATTGCTATCATTTATTTAATATGGAATGCTATCACTCCCAATCAATGGATGGTAAGTTTTTTGGATGATAGGTTTAAACAAATTAATTTAACAAAATTTGAGACTTATTTCGATTATCCTAATATTTTTAGACTAACAGCTTGATTGTAAAAAAATATTCTTTTTAGACCAATGATCAATGTTACAATTAAAGTATATCTTTCCCTTGAATCAAAGTTAGTGTTCTTGAATTTTTCACTTTTATATTCAGTTGATTTGATTTGGTATCTTATTAATTTAGTTAATTAATTACTTCATCGAAACTTCCCCCCCCCCCCCCCTCCCCCGCCATTTTATTTTACTAATTGAAACTAAGAAACTAGGTTTTAGTTCTCTTCAGATTCAACCTGGTTCTACGACTACTACAAGAAGTTGGAGAATTAGAATTATTTTGAGGGCTTCAACAACACAACCACAATTTTAGACCTCTTATAAAGTTATCCTTGTGATTATTGTGTTTTCTGTGTCCTTAACTTCTTTATAAGTATGATGATTTGGTTTCTTTTGATTTTCTCCCTTTTAGGTTTAGGTATTAGTAGGGTCATTCTTAACGTTTTATTGGCCAAGGACAAAGGGAAAAGAAGGGCCCCAGTGAAACGATAATATAAAAATATGAAAACATTAAAAAAACATATTTTTGTTATTAAAATTTAATATTCATACGTAAGTGACTCAAGTCATAAGTCCACATACTCAACAAAATACTAAATGATCATAATAGCTACTAGCAACATCTTACAAATGTCAGCAATAATAAATCACTAAAAATAGTAGGAGCAACCGAACAACAATATCAAATTACAAAACACTAAGAGAACTACACCAATAAGCACCTAGATGATCATGAAAAACACTTTTTTATGCACATTTCTAAATGAAAAATCATTAATGATAGTATCAAGATCAATATTGTCCAACTTATCCTTCTCGATCCATAAAATAGCTAAACCATTCAACCTTTTTTATGACATTGATGACCCCAAGTAGGCTTTCAATAATTTTAACTTTGAATAACTTCTCTCAACTAATGCTATAATCACAGGTATAGTTAATAAAAATTTGATAAGCAAGTGAAAATTTTGGATAACAATGTGTAGCTTTAACAAATTCAAAATTTTCAAATGATGACATTAACTCATTTGGTAAAGCCATTTGCAACACTTTTAACTAAAAAAATAATCTAAGTTCACATCTAACACATTATTATGAGAAAAAATAGTTATAAAATTAGTGCAACATTCTCTTAGTTCATTATCATCCAACAACCTCAACTTCTTTAAATAAAATAAGAATCTAAAAATATTTTCAAATGTTATTAATTGTTAAATATATTCTTCAAAGAAGGAATTACCACATCCACATCAACTAGAAATAACTAACTCTAACGGAATCCTCAGCTGATTGTACTTCATCATAATCATTTTCATCATATTGTTTTTTTTCCCTAATAATGTAATGTCTAGATGAAAATGTAGGCCCTACATTCATCCTATATGTAAGACTTTTGACAATATTCATACTGGAGGGAAACCTTTCATTTCTATATTTCTCAAAAAATACCATTAGACCTTTTAATTACTCTATGGTAGTGTCAATGCAAATAGATTTAGACAACTTTTTACATCGTATTAATAGCGAATAAAATATCATACCAAGTAAAAACTCAAAACTCTAAAGTATGCTAACCAAACTTTCTACTTCACTCTTTGACTTGGCATCATCACAAGATCTAGATAATTCCATCAAAGCCAATCTTATTTGAGAATCTTGAAATCTGATAGCTTTAACACTTTTTATTTGACTCTCTCAATGACTGTTAGACAATGATTTCATGATTAAGCCCAAAACATTATCAAGTAAAACCTTCTAGCTCTCATGAGAACTTGAAAATAATCCATATATTTGTTTCATAAGTCTAGAAAATGAATAAGCATTAACATAAGAGTGTGTCGTATTACTAAGAGTAAGATTATGATTATGACAAGCACATTCATATATAATGCTCTCGACTTATTTCAAGTAATCACTTTTGAACACCTTGATGTTTTCCTTTCATATTAGAACCATTGTCATAATCTCGATCCCTCACATTATAGACATTAAGATTAAGAGACTTAGATGCATTAAATAATTCATTGAAAAGTCATAATCCAGATATTTCATCTACCTTTAAGAACTCTAAAAAGTAGTCCTCTATCTTTATTTTTTCAGTTTACATATTCACACATCTATTAACTAAATTATTTGTTCTTGATGGCTCAAATTTGGGATACAATCAAGAATAATAGAAAATTATTTTACCTCTTTAGCAACCCTTATGATAGAAATTCTAACACTATGGGCCAAAAGAGAAATCTACTCATTTTAAATTTTGTGACGAAGATAATGATGATGAATTTCATAATGTTGAATACGTCTAACATGATCTTGCATTACATCACATTCAACAACCATCTCAATCAATACCAAAAAATTACCATTATTATCTTGATAAAGTTCCTCATTGGATCCTCAAAAGGTCAAACTATATTTTGCAAGACATTTCACAATAAAAACTATTCTTATCAAAACTTGTCTCCAACATTCTTCTCTTTTACAATTTCTTGTTGCAAATCTTTATCAATTGTTTGATTTTTGCTCAATCTTATTCTTAATCCATTCCAAGTCTTCATGTTAGTCATATGCTCAATGTTATTATTATGTTCTTTAAGTCTCTCACTAAGATGCTTACAATCTCTAAATCCATCATTTGCTAATGCACTTTGTTTTCTATTAGATTTGAAAAATTTACAACAAAAATAATATACTTTAGCTATATGTTTAGAGTAAACCAACCATTTTCAATCGATAATCTCTCCGTTACTTAAGTTTCTAGAATAATAAGAATATAAAAATTACTGAGAGATATTGTATAAAGGAAATACAAGATTTAATTCTCTTATAAACTTTTTTAACTAAAATGTCCCTTACTTTAATATCAAGATTAACCCATTTTCTAGGATCATAAATATTCAATATAGGGATTAGTTGCTCATCCACCCTTAAATTTTCTAAATTGGATGCATTTAGTATATGATCATGCTCACTTAAGCCTATTTTTAAAATAAATTTATTAATAGCTCCTTTTGCGATTTTATTAACTATTCTACTTGTTTTCTTTTTTTTTCCCCCTTTTTCACTTACAAATAATTACCTTTTAGGCAACATCATATAAAACAGTTGTAGCACAATTTGGATTAGAAAAAGAACAAAAGCACTTGTATAGAATTGGAAAAAAGGAGATAGGTACAATAAAACAACAATAGCTTGACCATATATCACAAAGATATATCCATGTAATTATATATTTGTGATAGAGGAAAACAACAAAGAGAAAATTTTATTATCCTATATAAAAATTAAAAAACAAAGAATGATTTACTATGATATATGCAAAACGAAAGAAAGATATATTATCATGATAAATTTTGATTGTAATTATTGTATAATGTATTTTAAAAAGATATTAACAAGAATTAGTTGAAAATTTTTAAATTAGGAAACTTATTACAAATATAAAAAAGATATTTGAAGAATAAAACATGAAGATTCAAATTAGATTGGATTGTATTATTACAACATATCTTATGACATCCATGTAATAGTCTTAATCAATATAATTAAATTGTCATAATAATAATAATAATTTAAAATTTGATGTTTAAAATGAAATTTTGACATATTTTGTTGTAATATTAGGTTAAGAAGTCATATTATACTAAAATAAATTTTCAAATAAGTTTAATAAGATTTAATTGAAATAAATAAAATTTCATGGGTCAATAAAGTAACTACACGTTAGTTAAATAATATTTTTGAATTTTTTTAATTCATTTCTCTTGTACAAAATTTTTATTATTTACTGTAACAAATATTTTTCAAATTAAATTTCGTACATAAGATATAAATTATTAGTTATTACATAAATATCTAACAACAAATAGTTATGGCAGGCAATGAATATACACTTTCCTTTAAAGAAATGTCAAAAACTATGAACATGCCATAATAATTATCTTTTTTTTCAATTTTTTAGCATATACTTTTAGATAAATGGCCATCCATTCTAATCTAATTACTGGTAGGGCCTACTATCGCTTAGTTCAGCCTAGATGAGATCTTACCTTACTTTTTTAAAAGTTTAAAAAATTTAAAAATTCTACTCTCCAAAATTCCAACCCCGCAGAGCCCTCATCCCAAATTTGCTTCCTCTTAATTTAACTTAGATTCTTTTTTGGTAGAGAACATCACAAAATATAATATTTACACTAAAATATAAAGGGGCCATTGAAACTTTTTATTGAAAGATGGAGTTTAAACAAAAAATCAAAGAATGAAATTCCAATTATATATTAGGATCATAATTTATTATATTAACAAAATATATCGCTGTTAATAAAGATGTTAGCATATATCTTTAAATTCTTAATTTCCCATTTTTAGATCTAATGTGCATGTGTGTATATTTATCATCCTTTAATTTGCATAAATGTGCACATCTGAAACAAATGCAAACATAAAATAAAAACTAGAAATTAAAAAAAAACTTATTCTTTTCTTCTCCTTACCAAGATTGAAACATAATTGTTAGCCCACCAAATTGGTGGTTAGAATCGAACTCCTCTTTATCTCTATTCAGTAAATCTTAAAATTTAGAATAAGGAACTCAACTACAATTTTTTTCTTTTTCAGTTTCCACAAGGTAAAGTGCCAAGAAACCTTTTGGTATATATAAACATCCTGAGCCAGATTTATTCACTTTTCGATTTCTACCCCTTTTGATGAATAGATTTATTCATTTTAAAATTTTAAAATCTTTTAATAAATAGATTTATTAACTTATTAATTTTCAAATCTTTTGATAAATCGGCCCCCTTGTCGAGGGCTAACACTGGTTATAACGAAATCACTCTCAACATTCTTTTTCTTTCTAAGTTTCTTTGATAACAAACTCAACTCAACTTCCATGTTTAGTTATTGGGTATGCAGGAACTTGATTTTGTTTAATTAGTTTAACACAAAATAAATTAACAGCTGGTCTAAAAATTGCATAAAGTAAGTCATAGTTGAAGTGGAGAAAGGGTATAACTTTTATATTAAGGGGTTATGGATTTAGTTCATTACTTCACTAAAGACTTATTTATTCCTGTGAGCTAATATATTCTAGATCCCACGATTTACAAAACTATTCCCACATATTCTTTATGAATATAAGGAAATTTCAATCAATATTAAGCACATACATAATAGCATAATACTATCTAAATTGACAAAGCTTTTTGCGTTTAATAAAAGATCTTATCATTCCTAATTTCTAGTTTAATTGATTTTTAATGACAATAAAATTAAAACATTACAAGTTAGCAGTGTTGGTTTATATTCTACAACCTATTAGTTAGTTTTTGTTTAGTGACAAGATAATTTAAAATCATTATTTATCTTATACATACTTATATGTACACGATAAAGTCTATGAGATAAATATACATTGCAATTAAAATTATGATGGGATTATAATTATAAAATTTATATTGCATTTATGTATTATCTCTAAATTTTTTCCTAGTCATTGTTCTATTAAGACTGACCATTAATAAAATGTAAAAATATTAGCACACATTATGCTTCTTATGAAAGAAGTAATCGATCTAATAGACTAAAGTATAGAGATATTTAAACAAACAAGTGGGAACTTGTTAGAAAAGAAATTCACTGAACTAACCCCATATAAGAAATTTATTTGAAACACTATTTGTATATTTATAAAATTTCACATTGTGATAATTGTATAAGTGATCACTTGACTTGAGATCTCCAAAGTTATCTTGTATAGAGATTGATATGTTTTGATACTATTTATGATATGTCCTAATCAAGGATCACTGAATCGATAGTCATTGAATGTAATATGAACTATATGGAGGTAGTGTTGGACCCCAAACTTTTCGTGAAAGATTAGAACTATTGAATGAAAAATTTTGGTGATTAGTCACGAGTTAAGAGCATGTGAATGAAAGTTCTTGAACTAATAAATGATAGATAAGAGTGAAGTAGGGAATAATGAAAGTGGATAGATTCATGATTTGCTATGGTGTTTTTGGTGGATAAGAGATTTTTGAAATAGAAAGAATTAAGGTGAAAGTTATAAGTGAAATGAAAGCAAAAATGAAATTGAATTTGTGCAGTAAATTGATG